>OFHS01000716.1:15269-36492 GCA_900245855.1 Calvadosia cruxmelitensis
TTCGGGAAACCGGGACGTCAATTTCCTGCAAATGCGATGCCCTGCTATAGGTTGTGGTTTATAAACAGAGCTGTAAGTAATCATTACTGAAGTAATTGATTACCGGTAATAGTTACTTTAGTGGTAATTTCTAGGTGTAATCAATTACTCTATCAGCAAAGTAATTTCAAAAGTAATAGTTACTTTTTCTGGTAATGAATTACTTCAGGGTGGAATCTAGATTACAGATTACTTTTTCTTGTTTTGAGACCTACTTCGGACACTGCTAGCAATTTCCCAGCTATTTTTGGCAACATGTTTTCACCCAATCAACAGTTCGCTGTCCAGCTAATGCTCACTGCATGGCTTTATCTATAGAACTTATGCATGTTCTTCAGGATTAAGAGAACTATAGAAAGGAACATGTTGGATGCTTACGTCCTGCCCGCTCTCAGACATCCAGGAGTTCAGCATTTTTAGATATCATTCTACCATGAAAGTTTTACCTCTGGAGTCTGGAGCTCAAAGTCTTTTGCCAGTGAGAGCAGCTGATGGATTGATCCTCTGGATTTACAACATTTCACAGGGCTTCTCTTTAAATAAATTTGTAGGAAGCTAGCAACTGTGAAGCATGAGGTGCAATACTGACATAGCGTAGCTTGTCCTGTGGAGTCTCCAATTACAGTCAATAGTGAGTTGCGATAGAGCTCATAGCAATGATTTGAATTTCGGTTCAAAGCACTACTTTTTAATATTTTATGTATGAAAAGTAATTAGTAATCAGTAATTATAATTACTTTTTAAATCTCAGTAATTTGTAACGGTAATCAATTACTTTGTGTGGACAGTAACTGTAATAGTAATCAATTACTATCTGAGTTGAGTAACTGTAATTGTAATTGATTACTCAAATGGCAGTAATTTTACAGCTCTGTTTATAAACACACACAATCATTACATTCAATGTTTGTTGATATGTTGCAAGGATGCTAAATGTTATNTTCTAGGTGCAAAGGTCACACCATTATCTTTTGATGGGAAATTCATGTGAGCGGCTTTGCGTGAAACGGTCAAAACACGTGCTTTTCGGCGCTACGTAGACAGAAAGCAAGGAGAGAATGGCTGCAAATAACTTTTCTGCTTTTGGAGGTTCTGAAATGAAAGCCGAAAATGTAGCCACTCTATTAATTTACTATTGTTTCTGGCTACTATGCCAGAGTCTTGCTCTGTTATTATAACATTTGCAAGTTGCGATTCTCACTTTCGCTCGAATGTTATCAACGGCAAAGTTGCTTGCCCTGATTTGAAAAATATAAAGCTCAGTTATTTCTGTTTGTTGCCTATTTTAGATTGCGAACATAAGATGGGCTTAGTGGCAATTTAACGTGTACATTAGCGCTTTGAGCGAAGTTTAAAAGTTAAAACACAGAAACAAAAACCGGGACCCGTTCGAGTCAAGGTTCTCGGTTCGGGAAACNAGAAGCACATACTATTTGACTAACGACTTTTGTCGGCAGGGGCCGTTTTTGGCAATTCAAAGTAGTGTATTGCAGCGGGACTCCTGGGACCAACATTTCGGAAAATGTTCCCGCTTTCCTTTTCCTGTTTGCTCTTTACAAATTCTTTAGAATGACTTCTCGGAAAATATGAAAAATCTTCCGATAAATAGTTTCTGACATTGCCTTTCAAACAGGTCTTGGTTGCAAGTTGAAAATATTGAAGAAGCGGCAGCATCTCCTTCGCGCAACTGTTTGTTTACAACACTTTTACGGCTTTTGAAATTCAACACCTATTCGTCATTTGAGCCAGCTATTGTTCTAGGTGCAAAGGTCACACCATTATCTTTTGATGGGAAATTCATGTGAGCGGCTTTGCGTGAAACAGTCAAAACACGTGCTTTTCGGCTCTACGTAGACAGAAAGCAAGGAGAGAATTGCTGCAAATAACTTATCTGCTTTTGGAGGTTCTGAAATGAAAGCCGAAAATGAAGCCACTCTATTAATTTACTATTGTTTCTGGCTACTATGCCAGAGTCTGGCTCTGTTATTATAACATTTGCAAGTTGCGATTCTCACTTTCGCTCGAATGTTATCAACGGCAAAGTTGCTTGCCCTGATTTGAAAAATATAAAGCTCAGTTATTTCTGTTTGTTGTCTGCCTATTTTAGATTGCGAACATAAGATGGGCTTAGTGGCAATTTAACGTGTACATTAGCGCTTTGAGCGAAGTTTAAAAGTTAAAACACAGAAACAAAAACCGGGACCCGTTCGAGTCACGGTTCTCGGTTCGGGAAACCGGGACGTCAATTTCTTGCAAATGCGATGCCCTGCAGCCCCTGCTATAGGTTGTGATTCATAAAAACACACAATCATTACATTCAATGTTTGTTGGTATGTTGCAAGGATGCTAAATGTTATTCAGAGTGCGTTGTTTATGGAGTTCATGCTGGTCGCACAAAATGCAACAATTATGCTGAAGATAATTATATTGATTTGTTGAGCTAAGCAGGCTTGATCACAATATACAAGCCCCTTGACATCCGGAAAAATTTTTAGGCCCTCTCAACGGCCAGTGCTTTAGGCCCCAAAGACCCTGGATTCGGCTCTGTCTATAGAGCAGCCACCTTTGTATAAAGGCCACTCATCATAACCCCAAAATGACACTTTCTATAGAAATCAACCTGGACAGAAAGGCCACATGTCTATAAACGTCATTTTTCTCAGGTCCCGAAGGTGACCATTGTAGACAGGTTTCACTGTAGTGTAATATTGGCCAAACACTAAGCAGTTGTTGTGAGAGTACTGCTCTGTTCAACAGACATTGACTGAAGCAGATGTAGCAATGATTTCAGTGGCGAGTAGATTTGAAAAATGTCAAGGAGTGTGGTTGTTTTTGTTTTGCCTTGATGACATTGCATCAGCACTATCTTTGTCAACAAGACCACTATGCGTTTGACTGCTCTGATTAAATGCTTCTATCGTAGACAATTTCAGTTGAATTTGATGGAATTAAATGTATGCATGTTATTGGAGTCTGGTATACCATCACAACCAACAGGATGAAAAACCTCCAAGCAAAGTACAACATGACTGTGTAAAGGACACAAATGAAAAATAGACCAAGTTGATGGTGTAGATATAGTGTGGAGGTTTTGTCGGAGCGCAGCTAGCTTCTCTGAAGATTCAAAAGTAGAGATCACAAGACCTCAGGATAATGAAATAGAAGACACTTGTAGCGATTTTTTTCTTCTTTTGATAAAATCTCACATTTCTAACAACTGTACAGCAATTAAAATGAATAAAGTTAAAAAGACAGTATCTAAAAGGAACTAAATTGAAGAATATGCTTCGTGAAATACCTAATTGATTATTTAATCATACATGAGGCTATCGGTTTCTCCAAAGGTGCCCATCATCGATGTTGCGTTGCCGCGTTGAATGGCAAGGCTAATGTTTTGTTACACCTGGGCCTTCATGCTTGACCATCTCTGTTCCTTCAATTTTCTAAACAGTTCACTAGAAAAGATTTTTGCGGAAGGCCCGAAAGAACCAAATGTTTCCACTCAAATCGTTTCCATTGTAGCGATTGATTTAGAATCCTGATTGGCGGTTGATTGATGGTTGATGCCCTGTGAATGTTTTCATGACCTGCACATATGTACGTTGGTTTTGTTGGATTTTAGGTATTTCAAGAGTACCGAAACATCGCCTGGACAACGGCATATCTACAGCATTAAGCTGAAGACTAAAGAGAAGAAATGCGTAACGTGCGAATTACCAGGTATGGTATGGATTTTAGATATAATTTATGTCACATACTGTCGATGGTGAAATGTTTGCCAGGAACCTGTTGGTGTGTTGCCCATCTTTTCTCTGGAGCTGTTCAAGACACCCTCTCTGTCACATAGTTCTAAATTCAAGATTGCTTACTCCATTAATATCAGTGGTGGAAGTAGCGAACTACAAGTAGTTAGCTACTTATAGCGAACTACAAGTAGTTAGCTACTTATAGCGAACTACTATTCCCTGTAGCGAAGTAGTTTTTGACTACATTTTTCAAAAAGTAGTTGCAGCTGTAGCGAACTACTTTTTAACTAAAGAAGTATAGTTTTTAGCGAACTACTTTTTGATTTAGGATGATGATTTTAGCTACTTTTCCACAAACATTTGCATCTGGATTTTGCAAATTCCGAGACCGTGCCACACGGTTGCCTGAAAACGGCCTGAAGGTTGAGGTGATACTGCCCACTAGAACTATAAAATTGATTTGAAAGTAGCATAATATAGCCAGTGATTAACTGTTTTGTGTAACAAGTCATATACTTTGTGAATAATGTTGAAAAGCCAAAATTCTGATTGACTTTGTAAGAAACTGAAAGTAGTCAGTAGCGAAGTAGTTAGCTACTTTTTGGGAGATGTAGCGAATAGTTGTAGCGAACTACTTTATTTCTCCTGTAGTTGTAGTTGTAGCGAACTACATTTATAGAGAGCAGTTGTAATTGTAGCGAACTACAAAAATAAAGTAGTCAATCCACCACTGATTAATATCATCTTGGTTAATATCACGACCCGCTTAATAATATCACTTCACTTTGAGAACCGAGCTCTGTCAGAATCAACTATTTAATGTACCCGCTTATTATCACAACTCGTTTAGTATCACGATTTTGACGGGGAAACCATAATGATATTAACCCTTGTCCTGCTCATAAAACTAGTTAAATGAAGACTTGAAGTCGCATTATCGATTGCTGATTGGTTGATCGCTAGAGACTAACTATGTGATTGGTTATATGTTGCTACTTTTGAATTGTTTCGAAACGTGTTTACACGTCAATAGCAGGACAAGGGTTAACGAAGTTATATTGTAATAATTATGATTGATTTGTATAGATAGATACATGGTCGAGAATATATGTCAACCATAATGACGTGAACAGAGAAATACAGTTATAAATAGAGATGGGAAGAACTTTAAGTTTAAATTTGGTTCTCCTGATCTTCGGAAAAACTTGTAGATTTACTTTCAATACATTTACAGATTGGTCAACAAGACACTTTGAGTAATGACTTTAGGACTAATTGGTTGCACGATTCTCATCTATTTATTTTCAGAAAAAGACGACTGCTCTTACTACTTTGCACAGTTTAGCAAGAAATGCACCTGGGTCAATCTTATGTGTCAAGGTAGGTGTCTGTCTGTCTGTCTGCTGTGTCACACTGCTTAGGTGCGATGGCCAAGGTCTGACAACTGTTCTTTGTGCGTTCTGTTTTGAACTTCTTTTGGCCAGTTGAGATTCAGAGTCAAGTTCAAGTCTGTTGCAGATGTGGCTTTGTTATGACATATTGCGTGTATATCCCTTGTTTTATTTAACCCTTGTCCTGCTATTGACGGGTATACACGTTTTGAAACAGGTCAAAAGTAGCAACACATAACCAATCAGATAGTTAGTCCTTAGCAAGGAACCAATCAGCAATTGGTGAAGCGACTTCAAGTCTTCATTTAAATAGTTTTACCAGCAGGACAGGGGTTAATCTCTGTGGTGAGCTTTACGTCTGAACCAGCATTTCCTTTGATAGTTAGTGCTCTTTACTTGAGTCGTATTCATTCCAGTTGTGATGAAACATTTGAACCTGTCTTGGATATCTGACTGTCTGACGCACACGGCATTTATAGATAGATTCTTGATTATTTTGGGTAAATTTGTTTTTCAGACTCTAATCGTCTTACTCTTCTTCACAGGCCCTGGAATACCAAGAACTCATCTCTACAATATCAAAAATGGAAAATGTTAGTTTGCTTCATCGTGTTTATTCCCCTTCATACAGACATGACAATTTTCCGCGTATTCGTAGATTTTTATTGTTTCATTGTTTTTGTAGCGCCTAAGCCACAACATTGCTAAAACGTGCACAAGTTGCAAGTAGCTAGCAGCGCGAGTATTCGCTTGGCGTACCCACACGCTCGCTTGCTATTCACTGGCAAGCAACATCATTTACATGATCATCCTCCAATAGCTAATATTTCTATTTCCATCTTCTCGTGGCTCTGGAGCTGTGCATACAGAGCGAGTAATCTGACTAATTTCAACTCATTACGAGGAGGTCAGGTCTATTGTGGTGTACATCACAACTGGCACCCATTTAACGATTGCATGGCTTGGGCTTACCTCTCTTAATTTTAACGAGGAAGGCTGTGAAGTGGTTGTATCATGTTTGTTTGCAAAATTCCAACTGTTTTATTTTGCAGTTATACTCAAGGAAGATAATGCTGAGTTGAAAAAGAAGCTAGAAGCAAAGGACGTACCATATACCGTGACTTACGACGTGGTTAGCGATGGCTACCGTAAGTGATTAACTTAGGTATGATGGGTTGTGAATTCACTCGGACCAAACTAATTAATCAGGTAGCTTTTTGAATTCATACGGCCATTCATGATACTGACAGCATGGTACAGTGTGTGCTCTTTAGCTCAGAGTACAATCAGATGATATAATTATGTCTATCGAATAATGGCACGACACATTTTCACATTGTTTTGGTGTTCATTCCATGCAGCAATATATTGTCTTTATTTTTTTTATTTTTTTTACCTACCGGTTTTGTCTCGTAGGTATTCCTGTCAAAGAGACAAGACCGCATGACTTTGATCCGCACAAGGAGTATGCAGTTCTGTTTGATGTGTAAGTAGGCGGTTGGGTGTCACTACACCCTGTCATCCTGTCCTGTGAGTAAGATTTGTTCCCCATTTGCAAGAATAATGTACAATAATTCTCCACCTGTACGCGATTGTTGTTGTGTTCTCTGTTGAATGATGGAACGGTCTACCATGCAAATTAAGGATACTAGCATTGATAAAATATGTAACGTAAGTTAAGACACTAAGCGAGCTGAATTAGCCCAGCCCTTTGGCAAATGAAATTTGACCAGTGGGGTTAATAAGTGATATTGTACTATATCCGATTTTTTTCATAAATGTTCCTATTTTCTCTTTGCCTTTTATGGTGAGACTAGCTGGTCCGTGCTGCTAACGCAGCTGCGTCCAGCGTCGTTGCTTCGCATTTGGGTGGATATTAATTAGTCCAATACATATCACAGTTCTCCACTTGCTACGCAACTTGAGCCATGCAGCTTCGAATGCTGCGCATTGTTTCTCAGTTGAGCTACGGCTCCCAAGAGACTGAAATCGATCCTTTCGAACCATTCGAGCGCAACACCATTCGAACGCAACGGTTTGCAAAGGCAAGCACAGAAAACTCAAGGTGCCCATACCACAGCGATAATTTCGACAAATTAAGTCAAACTTGCAAAAACATAGCTCGGTTTCAAGGTGACATTTTCAAAAAGGCTCCG
Source organism: Calvadosia cruxmelitensis (assembly GCA_900245855.1). Taxonomy (NCBI): domain Eukaryota; kingdom Metazoa; phylum Cnidaria; class Staurozoa; order Stauromedusae; family Kishinouyeidae; genus Calvadosia; species Calvadosia cruxmelitensis. The sequence goes on from OFHS01000716.1 coordinate 22,602, forward strand.
TTAGATTCTGCACCAATTTGCATTGTTCAACTTTGACCTGGTCTGAGCGTTGGCGCTGTACCGCGTGTCTCGAAAACCTGGCACAACCAGTGTCGTGTTGTTTCCCAAAAGTCGGGAATTTCGTACTTGCACATGAATGACAGGTGCCCGGTTTTGAACATACATACATACATACAAACAAACAGACAGACACTTGTGATATATATATATATATAGATGTTTCTTGTGAATTTGATAATTCTTCCATTAAATTGAATCAATGTTGCGATATTTTCTCTTGACAGTTACGGTGGACCAGGGACACAGAAGGTAGGCAACAGAATTTTGTATAATTAGTGTTGAAATATTCCTGTTTGTAAACTATCAATAAACATAAACCATGTAGATGGAAAGAATTATCTATAAACCAATATAAAGTTTATAAAATCCAAATGGAAGATACCCACATAGTTTTATTTAGTAGGCAGTCAAATCAGTCATGTTTTCAAATATTCAAATGTTAAGTATTTAAAGTAAGCAACGCCATTTGAACAAAGTTGTGTTTCAAATAGGGATGAGCCGATATAAATTTTTGCCAATATACCGATACGATATATCGGCTACCGATAAAAAGCTACTATCGGTCGATACCGATACCGATATAAAGCCATAACTTTCTAAAAGCGAAATCAAACGATACATAACCCATATATCAATTTAAATCAACAACCAAAACTTAGCTTGCCATTTCATGGTTAGATAATCAATAAGATAAAATGTCATTTGAGTGATTGAAGACAGGATTGAAGATGAACATTTTGATCATAAGTCGCCGAAAAGCCGTCCGAATTGAAAGCAACACAGGTGAATGCTGCACATATGACGGTTTTCTCAAAGGAATTTAATGGAATTTATATCGGCTATCTGCCGATATGCTTTTATTATATCGGGTCGATAACCGATATGAAAATATCGCCGATATATCGGCCAATACAAATACCGTTGCGATTATCGGCTCATCCCTAGTTTCAAAATATTTAACCTAAGCAAGATAGTCCCCTTTTGGAAAAGTGTTTTAGAGTTAGACCCTGCTCATTTAACTTGAGTCTGGACTAAATTACTAAAATCTGTATATGAGACTTGAGATTTAGTCTTGGACTATGCTTTAGCCCGGTCCATGAACACGACCCCAGGGGGCTCTATTCATGGACTGCCACTGAAATGCAAACAAATTCTAAATCTCAAGTTTTGAAATCTACAAAATTGTAAAACTAAGATTCACCTGTACAGTCAAACTGGAAAGGCCACCTGTCTACAAAGGTCATGTTCCTCAGGTCCCAAGGGTGACCATTATAGACAGGTTTCACTGTACTATGCTTCAGTTAATACAACTAAACATTTTCCCATGCTTTTCTTTGTATAGGTCGCCGACACGTTTGGCTTGTTTTACGATGAATATCTCGTCTCTAGCTATGACATGATTGTTGTAACACTCGATGCTCGTGGGTCTGGTTTCCATGGCGAAAAGTAAGCTACTGTCAAATGTTTAATCTTCTTATGACAATTGACTGTTTTGTATGTCTCTATGTGACTGTTTTAATATTTCCTTTCAGTTTTATGCACGCCGTTTATAAAAAACTTGGATACTATGAAGCGAAAGATACGATCAATGTTGGAAGGTAAAAGGAGAGAAAATAGATCCTTTGCAATGTCTTGACAGATGAGATGCTTCGTTTAATTTGTATGACATGTTTCGATCTACCCATTTATCCAAAACAAGTAGAGGTGGATTTAACCCTTGTCCTACTATTGACGTGTATACACGCTTTCGAAACAATCCAAAAATAGCAACATATAACCAATCACATAGTTAGTCCCTAGGGATCAACCAATCAGCAACCGATACAGCAACTTCAAGTCTTCATTTAACTAGTTTTATTAGCAGGACAAGAGTTAAGACCAATACAACAACTTGCTTACATACAATGGAATACAGTGAAACTTCTCTATAATGGTCACCTTTGGGACCTGAGGAAAATGACCTTTATAGACAGGTGGTCTTTCTGTCCAGGTTGATTTCTATACAAAGTGTCATGTTCGGGTTATCATTTATGAAGAGCTTCCTCTATACATGTTAACCCCTGTCCTGCTAGTAAAACCATTTAAATTAAGACTTGAAGTCGCTTCACCAATTGCTGATTGGTTGCCTGCTAAGGACTAACTATCTGATTGGTTATGTGTTGCTACTTTTGACTTGTTTCGAAAACGTGTATACACGTCTATAGCAGGACAAGGGTTAATACAGAATTGACTGTACATTATTTGTGTTGCCAGTTCACCTTGCTGAGTAGGCCAAATCAGTTAGTCCCTAACTATTTACTTGCACAAGGGGGTGCCGGCCGTCGTTTGACTGTACCTCTGTTGCGGCCTTTGATTTCAGATATCTCCAGAAGCAGCCGTACATCAACCCTGACAAGCTGTGCATATGGGGATGGGTAGGTGGTAGTTTCACTCACTCGTATGGTTGTATAACTTGTATGATTAGGTCTCAATTGTGTGTCGCACTTAGAAATCTCCAGGGTCTTGTTGACTAGCGATGAATTGAGGCCGATACTTCTTTTTTCTACGAAATTTTCCTCTTCTTTCTTTTTTGCTTTTGTCCCATGCAGTAAAATTCACGTTTATAAGCAGTTATCGTTTCTTCAAAAATCATCTAAAACTAGTCAGAATAGAGGTTGTGTCTGCCCTTATGGATAAAATGATGAGTTCCCTTACGTATTCTATGAATCAGATTCGATTGGATTTATGAAATTTGAAGTAGTTTCTGATGCCTTTCGGCTCTTTGAAGTAGGCAGTCACCTCTTCCATAATTCATAAGTTTGGCTGTACAATTGCAACTCAACTTTTTTGAACTTTTGTGCTTTTAAAGTCACACTTTTAAAAATCTTCCTTTAGTCGTATGGTGGATTCCTATCCAGCACTGTTCTGGCGACCGGATCTGGAGTGTTCAAGTGCTCCATCGCTGTTGCTCCAGTGTCCGACTGGAGGTATTACGGTAAGTTAAGTGTATTTCTACATGGTATTACTGCTTGCTTGTCACATAGACCAGGTTTTAATTGTCGAGGGCCCCAAGGGAGACAAGCCATTGGCTTATTGGGCTACCCTCGAACTGATCTATTTCAATGTACAATGAAACCTGTCTATAATGGTCGCCTTTTAAACTTGAGGAAAATGACCTTTATAGACAGGTGGCATTTCTGTCCAGGTTGGTTTTCATAGAAAGTGTCACTTTGGGGTTATGAAGGGTGGCCTTTATACACAGGTGGCTGCTCTACTGAGGTAACCGCTAATACAGGTTTGACCTCGCTGTAATTTGTAGGTTTTATAAGCGTAGTGTTCAGATAGTGAACAATTATGACCGCATAGTTTTGGATTTGTCTAGCCGTTTGTTGTTTCAGCTTCTATTGCTTTTGACGCTTCATTTTGAATTATTTTAGATACCGTATACTCAGAAAGATACATGGGTATGCCAACCAAAGGTGACAATCTTGACGGCTATAAGGTGTGTGCAATTAGAGACAACTATTGGTTGAATTCATGTGGGGCTATTGCCGCTATTATTACTCCAAACACAAAGGCAGGTTGTGATACTTCTCAATTCGGGACTAGCATCATATTTGTTCTTTATATTGCATGGAATGCCTCCATCTTTGTCGTTCTAAAGGTTCGATTGTCAGCAAGACTGTTTTCTTGTTAAGTTGTTGAGCATATCGATCCGGGAAGAATGTCGCTGATGTGAATCCACTGCTGAGATTTATCGTGACATCATTGTTATTTTATTTATGCAGGCCACATCTGTCATGCCATTTGTCAAGAACATGACCGACAGCGACTTCCTTCTTGTGCACGGAACTGCTGACGGTAATTTATTGAGAATGTCAATAAATGTGTTATCTTGTGTGGTATTTTCCAGCAGTAATTTGACGTCGTGTTCCTTCTTTGTTTTAGATAATGTACATTTCCAAAATTCAGCTCATTTAGCATTTGCCTTGATTGAAGCAGGAATTCAGTTTCGAACTCAGGTAATGTGAAAGAAATTTGTTAACTGCTGCCAGCAATTAATCGGCGGTCAGTGATGAACAGAAAACGTGTATGTGACGTCGAATTAATCCCGCTTTTGTTCACATATGCCACTTGACGGCAGAAAAGTTGTTTTCGATGTTGTTGATCGTTTGATATTTTTTGGGATCGGTGTGTTGGAATATATGTGCATAGTATCTGGCATATAAATCTAGCGGATCAGTTAGAGGTTTTCCAATCAGGCTGGTTTCTATAACTATCACAACCAACCACACACTTGATCTTATATTGATTGACGTTATTAGATTTCCTTTGCTTTGATGTAACGGAAGTTCCACGAGATGATTGGCTTGTGGAAACATATATTTAGACTGCAGAGCTAATCGACTCTCAGTCCTTCTAATTTACTGAAAATCTATGAATAGCAGGATGGCAGATTAATTAGATAAATAGATAGATAGAAGCTATGTGGCTGAGTACAATTCTAAGTTGCTAAGTACGTGTTTATATAAATTTTATCATTATACGATGAGGGATACCATTTCTTGATGTCTATAGCATCAAATCATATACATTAATAGAACATAAGTAGGTCACTTTTAACAACTTTTCAAAATGACTTATACAACAAGTCTTTATCAAGATACTTGTTGAGGGCTAGTGTGGCCCTAAAGGTAAAACTCCGCTTCCCTCGACCTGTGGTGACTTTTGGTAATTGGCATTTTTGTTGTAATTTCGAATGTCGTGTGTTAATTGTATTCTATGTCTTTTTGATAGTTTTACACTGATAAAGATCACGGCATCGATGGTAATGGTGCCCAACCACATTTGTACCATTTGTTGACGAATTTCCTCGAGGCAAAATTGCAACTGCAGGGCAGTTGATGACTGTCTAGAATGAGCAAATTGTAAATGAAGACAGACAGAGACTGGGTCTCAACTAGTCATCATGGTAAATCATGAATTTCCAAAGGACGTTCAATGGAAAATACAAATTATGCCTTTGTATATTGTTTCGATGTATATTATGAAGTACAGTATTGCTCAGGTGAGGGTAATCCTGACTTGTAGTTGGTATGTAAGTTGTACAATGTCGTCTCAGGTTGGAATAATTTAAAGTACAAATGTTGATCCTTCATTTCACCATTCTCCTGCTGACTCTACAAAGAGACAATGAATCAATGGTAATTGATATTGAAACGTCAGTACAGTAGTCAGTATTTAATAAAATTACCTCTTGACTGATCTAGTTTTGTTTCTTAAGTGGATGGTCTTATTGAAAAGGCACTGTTACGTTTGAGAAACCTTACAGAGAGAAGTTTGGACCAGGGATTTAGTTTTATACAACTGAAAAGCAATAATGAGGAAAATACATGCACATCTAAGGCCCAGCGTGGATAGTTCATTTTGTGTACGCCGAAGGTTACGCCAGAGTTCTGCGCCAAATCTCACGCCATGCTAAAACAGGATAATTTTAACAGTGTTTAGTACTGAATTTTCGAAAAGTCCGAGGATTGTGCCACACCTGTTACCAAATCGGAGCCAGCTCCATGCCAAAGATCTTGGGCGTAACATAACTTTCCAGACTGGTCTATAGCCTAGTATGGATGGCGTTCTTTCTCATATACCTATCCTATTGCATTGGGAATGACCAAGGGTCGCCATTCCGTTGCTATTTGATTCATATGGTGTCTTTGCAGTCAGTCGTATAACATTAATCTCATTTAGGAGCAGCCTCACTTAGCAGGAACCCTGATCCATATGTTAAGTTCAAACTAAGAATTGCCCAGTAGAATAGGCGCCGGAAAAGAATGTGTTAAACAGCGCTCTTGAGCCAATCTGAATGTCAGACCTGGCGATCTTATTTGCTGTGCACCTTCTGCTTCGTCACACTGTTCCTCTTTGATTCAGATGGTTTTACTCTTGCGATTCTTAATTAATTTAGCTGATGCAATAAGGGAAGCACATGTAACGGGCCCAAGGATTCAAATTAAAGTTGGCTCAATGCTAAACCAGGAATGTAAACCAGAACACCTAATTGGCTCATTAGTAAACTCGTATGCAACCACTACCGCTACAATGACAGTACTGGTAGCCCGAAACAAGAACGCAACACATCTTAACGCTAGCCCAAACGGGAGAAATCGCATTTCAATGAGGATTTCCCAGGCACAATGAATTGCTGCTGGCTTCTGTTATCAATGCATTAACACGTCATGAAAGATGTGTATACTTTCGGTTGTTCTCTATTTGTCTGGGGCAGCATGTCGATCGCTGCTAGCAATAGCCTTCTTCCGCAATCTCGAGATACGACTACGCTTTTGTGGAATACCCAAAGCAGATGAACAAACCGTTGCAGACAACGTAGGGCTCAAAACCATTTACCGTATATAATTGTGTATAAGCTAAATTTCTAGTCACAAGTTATTTGTCTTAGAATATTACCTCACAGTGTATATATGAGTGCTGTTTAAAAGTGCCTTAGAGTGCTAAAGCATTGGATTGAACAGGAAAACTGGGGGTCCCTTATATATGAGATTGGTACGCGGTAAGATAGCATTATTTCCTATTTCATTGGCAGTTAATTGCAACACACCTTTCTCTCCCATCTGCTTCCGTCTTCTTTCGTTGTTTTCTTCATCCAGGCCTTTGATAAATCGATTGAAGACTTCGATTGTTGGTCGTAGCGAGGTTTTCATGTAATCTGAGTGCATAAGATGTTAGGCAACATAACAATTGACTCACTAAGTATCATTGTGACAAGTGATGCTGCTGTTGCCAATGACGCAGTTCAAACCTTTGACATTTTTTGTGTCATCATTTTCATTTCCGTCATTAGAGTGTTCTTTGTCATAGCGATCGATCTCGTCGCAGAGTTTACTGGAATATAAATGCAAAGTATGATAGGCCTGTCGTTACAGTGAAACCTGTCTATGATAGTCACCTTTCAGGCCTGAGGAAAATGACCTTTATGGGCAGGTGGCTTTTCTGTCCAGGTTGATTTCTGTAGAAAGTGTCATTTTTGGTTATGAAGAGTGGCCTTTATACACAGGTGGCTGCTCTATAGAGGTGACTGCTAATACAGGTTTGACTGTACTAGGCAAGTTAAATAATGACAAAATTGGTGCCTGCGCTGAAGATCACCTACCTGATGGTTGGCGCTTCAAACGGATTAAACGAATCCACTTGGTTGATATCAATCACAACACAAACGCGTCCTAGACAAAATGAAACCGTGAAATCTATCAAATACGGAATCTGTAGCTTCAACTATGCAAGGGTTAATACCACATCAGTTACTGTTAAGATCAGTCTTTCCAATATACACACGTTTGCACTTTCCCTTGGAAACTCTTTTGACACAAACTCGCTTAGAGTGACGAATTGTTAGATATCAAGAGTTCATTTTCCCTGTGTTTTTTTTAGGATATAAGATAAATAAGAACAGGCAGGCTGAGTTAGGATGACGTAGATATACTGTAGCAGTTCTGATGGAGAGTGGCCATCCTGTCTGATTGAAAACGAACGGGTTACAAAGTACACTTAGAGCAACTGACGGAGAGCGCTGAACTGCTGATTGGTGGTCTGGGTGCTGATGTAGATGTTAGATTAGACTGCCTCAATGTTAGCAGAGTTACACCGTAGTATGACACACAATCACTTGTTCGAAACCAAGATTGTTCATCACAGAAAAACTAAAGTGTGCCATTGTGTCGAACCCACGACCTGGGATTGCTGGTCCATTGCTCTACCGTTGAGCTAGACGCACCCTCGTTAATTTGCACGAACAATCTCCCTTTGCATCTGCAAGTGAGTCTCGTTACGTCATCGTGTACCAGCCTTGGTAACACAACCCGCCTTCCCTTTTACGAACCACCATGATTTGCTTTGTAGAGTGTCAGTGTAAACCGGGGATACACTCTCCAACATCACTGACTATGGTACATGACATTACTCTTACCTGTCTTTGGATGGATACAGAATGGACTCTTGAGCAAATGATTGACACCTTTGCTGACGTTTACATCCAATCGCGGATAAACATACTGAAACATGATCTCATCAGAACAATTCCGTACTCTCTGAGACTGCAGAAAAACAAAAAAGTCAACTGTCAACAACTGGTTTCTGGAAAGATAGTAAACCATTGGAAGTATAACTTACAGTAGAGTTTAATTATTTAACTGATCTTGTAACAATCTTTATTAGTGATTAGTTTCTATTGATCAAATAGACAAACAGAAAGTCCCTTGAGCAGAATAGTATATTTGTGGCCATGAAATCGTTTCAATTGGAGCCAGGTCTCTCGAAAGGAACCTATATCCAAAACTATTAGGTAAGAGATTTTTTACACTGGATTGTGAAGAGGGGGTGTCGATTGAGGAAATATCCATGTCAAGCATCACCAACTAAACGTATCCATAAGTGATTGAATGACATACTGTAGACCACCTTGCTGTAGACCTACCGTTGACTTGTTGAGTTTAGCGACAAGGCGATCCCATCGTTCTTGGCTGGTGCCTTTGAATGTTGACCAATCCTTGCTTATATCATTGCGAATATCTGACATGTCGGTCAAGAATGCATTCAGCTTTAGATGACAAAGACAAGTGAACATAGCAACTGAAGCTAGGGTTGCCAGATGTCCCTTATTTCCCGGTATCGTTCCGTATTTATATACTATACAGTGCCAAATTTAGTTGATTTTCTTAGACATTCCTGCCCAATTTTGCAAATGTTCCGCATTTTCCCCTGTGGTCTGGCAACCCTAATTGAGGCTGCATAAAGGGTTTGAATTACCACACTTAAAAGACAATCTAACTTACTACATTGCCCACCTGTCTTGAAGGACAACCTGTGATAAGAGACCATCTTCCATCGGTCCAATTGAGGTAAAACATTACAAAATACCATCTTGAGAGACCACCTGCGTTTAAAGATCACTTAGGACAACATTGACAGTATTCAAATAAGCTACTGCTACAGTGAAACCTGTCTACAAAAGGTCACCTTTGGGACCTGAGGAAATGACCATTATAGACAGGTGGCCTTTCTGTCCAGATTGATTTCTGTAGAAAGTGTCATTTGTGGTTATGAAGAGTGGTCTTTATACAGAGGTGGCTGCTCTATAGAGGTGGCCGCTAATACAGGTTTGACTGTATGTGGATTAACAGAGTTGCTGACTATGGCATTAAGTTAGGATACTTTCATCTGGAATTAACAACAGAACTTGCTTCCAAGATCCGCACTCATCCAGTGTCCCTTGCTCATTGATGAAAGTGTTGTAAAAGTATTTCCTGACAAGTCCTCTTGCTTTCCTGCAAAGAAACAAGCAACTTGATGAATGTACGAGAACCAGCCTAGAGCGGGAGTCAAGTTGATTTACAGGGGACGACTTAGCTACACTCGTAAACTAGTCTAATCATAGCTGATATTTCTGCCTCACTCTACAGCAAACAAGGATTTGTTTGTCAACAGTCAAACTGCTGATAATCTAGTTTACTTATAACTTACTGTAGTGATGGATGAAGCCATTGACCTGAAAAAGTAACCTTCTTTGATTGATTTTCTCCACCCTGTATAAGAAGGATAGCAAATATGAACAGTGTCATTGATTGACATCTTGAATTATTAATTGTTGTAGTGGTGTGTGGAGGTGTTTGCGTTCGACTCCATGATGAACAACCTTACAATATTATCGACTCGAACGAGACAGCAATAACGTTGTGCGAGTGATTCAATTGAGAGATTCTAAGTTATAATTTCTATCTGCCATTGACTTATATAGTTACATTTACATGGAATGGAGGCTATATGGAATAGAGACAAGTTACATGAATACGAGATTACTACCAAATTGATAGCAGGCACTTATTTTGACAATGCTTTACTTGCAAATGTTTATGGACTTTGGTAACATTGATGTACTTTGATTATTACAAAGTGCATGAAGCTGTTTGATGTAGGTGGCATTGCATGAATCTTCATTTGAAATAATATTAAGAATTTACATATTGAAAGGTAATGAATGATATGACATACCTTGATGACACTTAGGTATTCAGCAATGGCAGTTCTAGCCGGTTGGCTTAGTTTGCGTGCTGCCTCATCGCTCACCCAGCAATGAACCCCACGGCGGCCACTGTAGACCCATAATTTGTGCTTGAAACCAAAATCCTCTACAAAAACATATTTTCGCGAGAACAAGGTATAATGTTGAATATTATGGGCTGGAAATTCATGCTCGGGATTCTATAAAACATACCTTCTGGTAACTGTATCTGTGTACAGTAGAATACGAGTCAAAATAAATAACATTGATTGATTGATTGATTGATTGATTGATTGATTGGAAAAGAAGACAACTGCTTAAAATCATAATCTTCATTGTGTAGCCCTTGAGCAAAAGATTCAGATTCCGGTCGACCAGGTGCTGTTTGTGTCTCCTTGCCATAGTAAGTTCATGGTTTGGTGAAATATGGAGAAAGAACGACAACGCAGCAAGTGGTCCCTTGTTAACAACTTTGAGCACAGTGATTTTCATTTACATAAAACATGCTAAGTACATTTACAACATGTGACACATAAAAAACTATCGCTGACACTCAAAACTAATTGCACCAGCACATACAAGACCATGACATCATGACATACTTGACACTTTATGTGACACCACAGACGTCACACAGTTCGACAATAACTCAAAAACATGATGATTTACAGTCAACATTCTGTCGCTGTATATTGCCCAATAAACACAAAGAAAATACTAAGCTTGTGTTGAGACTAAGTTATCAACAGTATTCAACTTGTCTTATTGGTACGGTAACTTGTCTTCAGTGACCGCTGTCTTGAATGACCACCTGTCGTCAGCAACCATCTAGGTCAAGAGACCATTTTTATCAGCGACTGGATGGCCGTTCAATACATGTTTGACGGTAGGTAACGATAGGCCAAATGCGTAGTTAGTAATTCTAAAAGCATAGATCCAATCTCTTGGTTGATTATATACAGGCCCTTTTGATACCGGCCTAAACCAAAACTGTTGCACAAAATTCTAATTAGTCAAAATGTTTGATTCAAAGGGCCACACCGTAGGCCTAGGGTGTGCCCCGGATTGGCTCGCATAGTACGGGTAGTCCAGTTCTCAGGCTGAATCTGAATTAATTGGTGTTCATGCAACACTGTCCTGCCTAATTGGTACTTACCTTTGAGAGCTCGATCAATGATTTTAATTGCTAATGTCATCAAAGGCCAACATTTGGAGCAAATATCTGCACCCCTGAGAAGCAGAATTACAAGATTTGTGTTAACAGTCAGCATTCAGTTTATACATACACACTGACAGAAAACTCTTGACTAGTGTTCAGGTTACTCCCGGCACATGCAATGATGCATATCGTAACAATATTGAAGCATGACTACAACATTTTAACCAAAGACACCAATGTAGTAATATACAAAACCCCAGTGATGTTGGAAGGGTTTCAAGGTTGAGGGGATTTTCGATAGGTAGCCTTACGTGGGAAAAAATGGACTACTTATTGAAGCCAGACCTGGCATACTGGTAGTTGCTCCATTCACGAGAACATTATGAACACACCACATCACAACATCCCAGACAAAGACAGAATAAAGAAGAGTTAATAGTACTACTTAACCCCCAGGGGAAAAATTAGGGGGTTGTGACCCACCTGCCCCCCGGGATCCGCCGTGCCAGCATAACCTTATGACAAGAATGCTATATGTATACAATGTCAATCGACTAAACAATAACAGCATACAGTCAAACCTGTATTAGCGGCCACTTCTATAGAGCAGCCACCTGTGTATAAAGGCCATTCTTCATAACCACAAAATGACACTTCCAATTGAAATCAACCTGGACAGAAAAGCCACCTGTCTATAAAGGTCAGTTTCTTCAGGTCTCAAAGGTGACCATTATAGACAGGTTTCACTGTAGGAACAAACTGGAGTACTGGACAGCCACATGGCATAATTAAGGCCTCTTACTAATTTATGCCTAACCACAGGGATACACAGCTATTCTAACATTAATTGCTAACGATATAATATGCATCATCTTACTTGCAACACGTTCTGACTTCATCATAATCAGTCATATCAATGTCAAAGACAAGTTCTTTTTCTTCAGCACGGAAAGACCCAGCCTTAACTGTCTTGTGGTCTTTAGGCTAAAATGAATTAATAGAACTTGAAACTGATTCAAAGGTACGACGGACATGCAGTCGATCAATCTGAAGTTTATGAGTACAAGATTGCAAGTAGATCAAAACACACAAGACAATGTATCATGACTGATAAGAGGTTTCAATTTGCAGTCTGACGCCAAGGATCAAAAACCAATTTGATTCAAGTAAGTTATCACACTTAGAATTTTGCATGACTTAAAGCTCTTATCCCACATGTGGAGTCTCAACCAAAGCCATAACACAAACTCACTGATCTCGGCAATGTCAATCCATCCATGGATGCATTTGTTTTCTATTTCATTAACCTGGTTATCATCATCATCATCATTATCATAAAGAAACAACAAGACAGACACAAGAGGCAATCTTGGGAATTTAACAAAATTTACAGTAAAGCTTGCGTTTGAAAAATCAGTTCGACTGGAATTTATGTTCTGGCCTGCTGAATCCACAGCCGCGCAGATTCTGAGAATTGTGATAAGTCGCACATATTTTTATCTGGAAAGCGGGCTCTGCTTGCGCAAACATTACTTTTTTCTCCACCTCACAAAATACAAAGATCCCGGTCTCGTTACTCAGTAGGCCTATTAACAAGCCACGTGTGGAGATTGGACTCTAGTGCCCATTCTTCCTCCGTGGCATATATCATCGTTGTAACTGAATATTCTCTTGTTGTATTACGCGTCTCACTTGTTGGTTGTGACAAGAACTTAGTCTCGCCAACTCCCGGTCTATTGGATGTGTTTGAATCTCGTTGGGAATATCACACCATGTTTTGAGTGGCTGCCTTTTTAAGCTTAACTAATGTCAAGTGGTATTTATCTTATAAATCTTGTGTTCCTGTTAATTATAATTTATCAGTTTTTAAAAATGCTGCACTTTTGTTTGGCTTCATTGTATCGATTACAATCAGTCACAATGACAGACATCATTCATTTTCTACTGAGATTAAAGAGACTCTTCCAGCGCAATTTCAGCAACGCCATCTATCATCTGGTTATTCTACGGATCGTCTTACTTTGTGTGAGTAAACAGCACCGATGTCGATCTTGTACGGCAGTTTCTTCTGAATCTCTTTCTCCATTTCATTTTGATCAGCAAAGGATTGATATCGAATATATACATCATCTTTTAAAGTGAAAGAGAATTCCCGGTTGTTGAAGTAATTCTTTGGAACTAAAACACAAACAGTAGCAGAAGTTATTTTTACCGGCAAACAACTTCCACAAGTTCCTTAAAATGCATCTTTGTTGCATTTGCCAAGGAAAAGAACGAACAAGGCTTACCATTGCCATAGGACAGCCATTTATAGTACTGCTTGTAGGGGAACAATCTTTGATAATATTGATTTAATAACTCCGGTAAATCGCTTTGATTGAAAGTTTCCTTTCGGCTTTGATGTGTTTCTGTCGCGGCCATGTTTGGTGTTCTAAACGTGGTTGACATTTCCCGCCAAAACACAATAATAGTTACCAGGGCCTGCATCTATTACGTCATAAGCATAATTGAACTTCATTGAGTTTCAAGGGCGATTCAGGCGACAAAGGCAAACAGCCATGAAAGACAGCACTGGAAGGGTGGTTTATAGCTTACAATCAGGCGGTGGCAAAGAAGCAGGA
>OFHS01000717.1:0-32519 GCA_900245855.1 Calvadosia cruxmelitensis
GTCATCGGTCCGCGTCTCTTTAGCGGCTGCGTGACGTATCTGGACGGCGCGAGTACCAACTATCATCGACCGTGCTAACTGGTGGTGGATTGTTAATCTTATGAATCATTGCATAATGGTAGACACTGCAGCTATTGAAGGACAATCTGCTCTGTTGTCGTTGTGATGCAATCAAGAAACAGTCAACATTTTCAATAACACTTTTGGAATGGACGTTTCACGTTGGCAGTAAAAGGCAACAGCCATTCAGTCAACAGACAAAACAATAATCATCTACTGATCTACTTGATTCAGGACTCAACGAAAAGTTCCTTAATCAAAGCAAAATTAATGTGTATTTGCTATTATATAAGTGTTACCTTTCAGTATTTAATGTTTCGTAGGCTTTAGGGAATCCATTTTCGTTTAAAAACTGCAGTACAAATCGAAGTGCCTTCTCTTTGGCCGCCATCTTGCGTCAACAACTATAAAGTGACCTCCGTCTCGTGTGGACTTCCAAGAATTTTCGCAAACACTGCAAGCGAGTGAAACCTGAGTGAAACGCAAGCTGCCGGAGGTACAAAACCAAATGGAAATCGTCTTCAATCACCATCCACACAAGAAACAAGGAACATGCAAGAAAACAGAGAATAGGCCTTCGTGTGGAGTTTTTACTTTTACTAAAAGACAAATCAGGGCTGAATTGCCATCATTACTTATCACATACAAAAAAGTTGCATGATTTTTGGCACTTGAGATTTTTGGAAGAACCAATTTGCACAATTAACTTCAACAACAACATTTAATTTTCTCATTTACAGTCATAAAAAACTACGCGATGGATATTAGTAGTCGACATTCGCTTGAAATCGTTCGTCATTCAGGCTAGATTCTGCCGAAATTATTACAGGTTATTTTCCTCTGGATTTTTCGATTTCATCGAGCCAAGCGAGGAGTTTCTGCTTTCCCTTTTTGCTGATGTGGGATCCAACGCCACATGTGATGAGATTGTGAAGCTGTTTGGTTGAATATTCCTGCGATCAAAGTGCAACAGACATACTATAAGATACAACCAAACAACGGAATACAGATAGGAGGTAGGGCATACTGACTACGAATCTCGTCTTGATTTCAAATATGATTACAACAGAAAGCAGGTTTATTAGGAAACCGGATATTGATTCGTATTTCTTCTATATGAAGAATAATGCAATGTTGAAGTCTTTTTGAGAGGAACTGACAAACTGCACATCCAAAATCAGAGAACTTGTTTAGGACTGAATCAAGCGATGGTGAGCAGGGTTGGGTCAGTTACTTTTAAAAGTAAATAGTTACAGTTACAGTTACATTGTATAGAAAGTTACTAGTTACTTTCAAAAGTTACTCATCCTCAAAAGTAACTTTCTAAAGTTACTAGTTACTGGTTACTAGTTACTAGTTACTAGTTTCTGCACATACGGACTCCCTCATTTAATTCTGCTATCAAAAATCTATTTTTGGACAGCTATTACGCACACTGCACTCTTAAAAATTGCTACATCTGTAATTTATAATTTTGTTCTTTCACTTTTCTCCCTTGATTACTTCCATTGCTACCCAACTTCTCAGCTCAGCAAATATATGCTAATTGTACTTGTATATCTATAAAACTATTTTAACTCTTGGGTCTCCCGAACAAACAAGCAAATTTGTGCTTAAGGGATGACCCATGATCATATCATGTAATCAAATTACTTGTTCTTCACACTTTCTAAAATCAATTGTTTTGTATTTCGTTTACGATATGGTCTAAATATATACTCATACTCATACTCATAGTTACTTTTCCAGAAGAAATAGCTACAGTAGTTACAGTTACTTTTTCGAAACAAAAGATCAGAAAAAGTGTAGCAACCTGGGGCATGTTATGTTGAAAGGTAGCTAGTTACGTCAGATGCCTGATGGTGAGTTCTGTGTACGGTGTAGAGTAGCCGTTAGTGTTTGGTGTTCTGCATATAATTGGGGCTTTGGCATGATACAACATGAAGGAGGGACCCCGTAACATATTGCATTATGATATTCAATATATCGTATCACAGTTGCTTTCTCTGTAGTAGATTATTATCATTATTCATCATCATTATCATCTATTCAGACACCGTGTAATAGGATTTTTTCAATGGACTGATGTATGTTATACAAAATGGATACCAGTAAACTAATTATGAGAAATTTTATTTTTTATATATTTTTTAAAGTAGAAATTAAATAATCTATACATAACTTCTTGAAGGCCAAGCTGTCTACCATCCACATTTGCTTACCACATGGTCTCGAATCCACCGCTCAAGGTCTGGCTCATTGAGATAAAACGCCTTGATGTATGTCTCGACGAAATCACGTCCAGGAATTGGCCTGCAAACCAGTTCAAAAATATACTCAAAGCAACGCGTCATTTAAACAACAAGGCTACTGACAGTCAACATGCAAAACATTCCAATAATGAGGAAAAAGACGATTATAATAAATTACTGGGAAAATTTGTTAAAAGTTGGTAATCAGCCAATTCTCAATAAAAGTCATATTTAATGGTATAAGCCGTTTAATAAAATCATCGCTACTAATATCAATATAGGCCTAATACACTTCTCTTACTTCACCGGGTTGAATTTTTCCAGTTTCATCAGATATTGTTGATAATCCAACTGCATCAAGGCGCGACCTTCGTTGCTGCATCGGCGAACATTTGAAAAACTAGAAAATGAAATGGAATTGACCAAACTCAATCCCAAAGTATATCAGAAGAGTTTCCCTTAAGTCACGTGCGTGTCACCAGAAATAGTTTTGTTCCGAGTGCATTCATCTGTACTCATTGCTACGATTGTCAATTTAAACGAATGTGAATGCGTCCATTTCAATTATTGTTTCTGACTGTCAAAACTGTAGATTCCAGCTCAAAACATGTCACTGAAAACATCTGTATCCCGCAGTACATTGGTCTGAGTTAATATTAAGAGTTAACATCACATAATTAACCATAACCTGAACTGTTTACAGCAAAATTATGACACAAATACATTATGTAAATTTATGTGCTCAAGTGACGTCACATCCAGTGGCTGAGTAATTACCATGACAACGGTTATAACACATAATGTCAACTAGAGGTCATAATTATTTAGATGAAATATGAACACAAATCAGTGCTTTGATGAATGAAACCAATATCACTTGAATCAATCAATAAAATGTGAAATTAAAAACATCAAGCTGAAAATATCACAAGTTAATTTATTTTAGGTAATATTGTAATTCTTAGTATTTAAATTTGTAAGGCAGAACGTGACTGCAATTTTATTCTAGATTCATAATAGTAGAAATGTCATTGCAAAGTCAATTAAATAAAAGCACTCAGATAGTTACCCTTCAACGAAGCTACGGTTTGCAAGTTGGATCACATGGCTCCATAGAACGTGATTTGCATCCTTTGGTATTGGAACCACCCTACACAAAAGAGGAGGCGAATCAAGCAAAACTAGAAAAAAGTTATGAAATGATAAATAACTATCAGGCAGTCGAAAACGGTCACAATCGTTCATCATGTCACAAAAGACTTCTAAACATCTTACTTCGAAATTGCAGCAATCCTCAGCGAGAAGCTCTGAAACTCCTGAAAAAAATTAAACCGATAAAATTAAAATAGCAAACGACTGTACAACATATGGTTACAGTGCAAACTGTCTATAATGGTCACCTTTTGGACCTGAGAAAAATGACCTTTATAAACAGGTGGCCTTTCTATCCAGGCTGATTTCTATAGAAAGTATCAATTTGGGGTTATAGAGAGTGGCCTTTATACACAGGTGGCTGCTCTATAGAGGTGACCGCTAATACAGGTTTGATTGCATTATCATCACTTAAACAGAAATCAGCACGCAGTCAGCTCGTTCAACGAATGACTACCAATACACAAGAATAATCTACACAGTGCAAGTAGAATTATACACAAAATAAAAATGTCGCTTTAAGATGGGGAATTTGAGATAAAGAGAGGAGTATAGAACTACGAAGTTGATCAAAAGTGTTGAACAACTCAAAGTGAGAACAAACAGCGACATTGTGTCTTTTGAATTTAAACATAAAGTATACTCAAGACGTGCTATTCATTGTAGAATAACATTCCTAAAACTGTTGATACAATTACTTTCCTGCCATTTTCACATGTCCTTGAAATCGATTTCGAATTATCTGGCCAAAAATGACACATTTTTATGCATTTTGGACTTTTGTGAGCAGCGTCGATGTGGTCTAGCGATTGGGATGTGTGGCTGCCAATTAAGCATCAAGGGTTTGGCTAGCGGCCTAGCCGACACGAATGTTACAAGGAAAACAAGCAACTGGCGCATTGGGCTACCCTCCTTGACACATCATTAAGCTCCCTTAACAGCAAATTAGAAAGATTCCCAGAAACTATCCACTAGACCCACAGCCATTCGCACATTTCAAACAATTAATCAATGAGACTGATTTCCTTGCACATGATGCATGTCTTCGCAATTTAGCAAACACATAATAATGCAAACAAGTTAACGGTGAAATCACACACCAGTAGCAGAACATCAACATAGGCACTATGCTGTGACATTATCTCTTTGACATCCCATTTGACGTTGGCCATCAACTGCACAGTCTGAAATAAATGGAAGAACAAACTTAGCTAGCACAGTTCTAGTCATGCGATATTGAACGTGAACTTGAAAATGGCACAGTGTCTATGATATTTAGGCAGACATGGTCATCACATTGCTTGTCAAAACAAAATGTGACAATTGACAGTTGAATTCATCAGATTAGCTCTGGATTGTCAGAACCTGTACTGGATTATCTAAAAGGTCAGGTGATATGACACAAGAAATTACTATAAGTTCCTTTCCTATCCATCACAATTATCAAAGTTTACACAATGGGAGACAAGGACAGCTAGGTGATCTCTGTCAGATTTGGAAAATCTTGAAGCAAAGAACCATAAGCCTTGGAACAAGTGATTGATATCTCCAGCTAAAATAACCAATTTCAATTGAAGCCGGCCAGTTGGCACTCCAAAAGCAGATAGAAGAATAACGGAAATAAAATACATTGTGCAGAGAATAGATGATGCTGTTTGGCCCAGTAAACTGGGGTAGTCCCTCAAACAAGTGCTCTTCTGATCCAGCGGTAGTGTCACAACACGTGGGAGGTGAGGTTTATTAACAGCAAATCGCTCTGATTGGCTCGACAAGCCAACAACGAACTGTTGAAATCTGTCAAGCACTCTGGTATCACTTCTGCGCAGTAGTCATTACAACAAGTGGCCAACGCATTAGAAACACCACAAGCTCCGTCAAGAATCATAGCATGCATCAATTCAGGAAGCAATCATTTCCAGCAATTCAATCAGCACAATATCCACAATTCCAAGTGAACAAAATAAAATTACATTTTTTATACATCACATGCATCACAACACTCTGTACCCACCTGGCCATAATCAATGGCCTTTTCAGCAACGCAACGATACACTGGAATCCGCAGCTCTTCCGTTACATCCACAGTCTACATAACAGACAACAACACACTTGAAAATATACAACAACGGAACCTCCAATAACTCAAATTAAAAATAGCTTCTGGCCAATTGATTGTCTGAAACTAGGAACAGTATTAATTTCTTAATTTAATCCAACAGGCACTACTGTCACATAAAACGTGGAAAAATGTCTGAACTTTCAAGTCTTCGTTCATGTCTTGAAACATGTAAAAGCGTCTCCTTGACAACTTTCTTATCAGGTTTTCAAACTGACATGGATTGCCTTCACAACTTTGTCTTTTCAGATATTTTCCACGTCATACACATAGCTAAATCGCAATTTTTCAAGCTAGTAGCTAGGATCATCTTTATGAGCCATAAACACAGTGTAGTCTGAGAATGACCTATAACAAACATTCAAGAATTTACTTTAGGTTTTGAGACCAAGTTCTGAACTATGGTTTAACTTTATTTCATGAAAAAGACCCCTAGAATTATATCCTTTTACATATTGGCAAACCTGGGCATAAAACTGTGAAAGAAAAGCTCGCTTCTGTGGAGGAATATAGGAATCCAGATGATTGTGCAAGAACGTCAACTGCTTTGCGAGGAACACCCTGAAAATAGAGAAGAATGCAATGATGGTAATTCAGATCCTACCACGAGAAGGGGGTGCATGTGCAAACTATCAACATCCTGCATTACTTTGCTGCAGCTAATATTCAATGTAAGATAAACATAAATATACCATCAGTGTTACTTATCACATACCAATCTATATGATTTTACTTCACCAGTCTCAAACTTGCACATAAACTGAAATTTATTTTCTAAAAATAAATTCATCGCTAAGCAAGACAGCACAGTGGTCTCTATCAATTAACTTGCTACGTTGGATGTACACATTCAGGTTTTACAAAACAGTTTAGAAGGATTCATGGAAGAAAACACGAGGTAACCCCATACAGTGATTCCATGGCAATGACACGGTGAGAAAGGCCAAACAGCTGTTCTTCGCTCCTCAAGTTGACCATTGGCGACAATGAAGGAGCGGGAACCTAAACAAAATCAAGAGGTCAGCACAAGTTATAGCACAGTACGAAAGTTGACAATTTGCTTTAAATTAACAAAATTTGCACTAGCTATAAATTTACAAACACAATATGCATATGAACATCTCCATACATACATCATCAAACTGTTATAAATGAGCAGGAATACTCTTTCCCAATTAGTAATAATTAGCAATCAAGCAAATTACGGAGGCTTTACTAACGTCACAAAATGAAGTTGTAATTTCAGGCCGGGTTTTATTGCTTGCTTCATTGTCTGCAATTCATGTTTAGGTAAGCTGCTTAAAATGGTCCAAAATAAAAAGTAAATAACATATTTGCTGTCGTTTATTTTCAAAGCTTCTGAAAATATCGAGCTTTTAAGAAGTTCCGAGAAGTCTTTTGACTGAGTTGAAGGAATATAATGAACTTTAACAACAAAGTTATTAAGAGTTTAAAACAAGAAAATGAAGTCAAAAAAACAAGTTTGATGTTCCACAGTGTTGGGTTGGAAAGAATTTGCATTAAATTATTCAAATACAAAACGAGCTACACCTCATCAAATAATGGTGTACAATGGAGAGGATAGAACGTTGCCGCAGAATAAAGCACTTGAATTTCATGCAGGGACACAAAATGTTCACGAGTAACAAACTGACAGTACTCACCTTTAATTCGCCCAGTTCAGGGCCATCCATCTGCAATTCAACAAAAATTGCAAATGTAAAGTTAATCACATGAAGAGAAAAATAATTGGCTAAAGGTATTATTTTTATTCCGAAAGAAATTCATCAGATCATGTGCTAATCTGAATTCGAAGGGATCGAAAATTAAATAACGCATGAAGCGATGGTTAAGTTACCACTATGAAGACATTGCGGCAGGGTATTACCCCTGTTCTGTGGATCTCAAGAGGACTGTTTAATTAATTCCTTTGCTTGAACCCAAACAACCAACAATGTTGACACAACCAAATGACATCAGAGTTCAGAAATAAAACAATAATTCCAATCAAATGCTTCGCGTGTAGCAACACAACGAGCATACAACCAACTCATGAATCCAACTCTCCGTGATGCAGAACGGACAGTGAATGACTTCTGACTATTTACAATATCAACAAAACGCAAGATATAGATAACTAATTTACATAAACCAAAAGAAAGAAATATAACTAATTAATCTAATCCAACTATATACAAGTCCGGCGGTGTTTTCCGAGGGGGTTCAATTTCGCCGGAACAATCCCATTAGATAATCTTTCAATATTAATTATTATTTCCACTGATTAAATGCCATGTGTTATACTTGTTGTTGTAATTCACTTCGTTTAATTGATCCTCCACATTTTAGATGCACCATAAGAGGAAGGGGGGATGGCCTCTTCATGTTGATGACTGTCTATCTGTCTGTCTGTCTGACTACCATTAGATGCACCAGCAGTGAGCAATTGTACCTAATAACATTCTAAGAAGTGCTGGGCCGATTGTCGATTAATCAACCAAAACAATCGATAAATAATCAATGCATCATGGACCATACAGAGGCATTTGTTGTAGCAAACTGTTATAAAACCAGGGTAATTATCTTCTTGTTTGGTGTCTTCTTTGCTTTATGCACTTTTGTTGTGGCTCTTTAGTGAGCAAGCAGGCAGTATTAAACTGAACAACGGTGTCTAGTCCTTTGAAAGGCCTCAACAGAAGCAGATCTTTTATGATATCGATGAAACAATGGTTGAATAGAACGATTGGTTACCGAAAAACAATCGATTAAACAATGCATCTGACCCAGCTCTAATTCTGAGTAATATCAAAAGTATGGTTTTGATTTTAAACTGCTCCTTGAAGCAGTACTTTTACTGGCCTACTTGCTCTACAATTTTCAAACAGTTATGAAAACAAAAGTAGCTACAGCAATCCAAAGATATACTTGGAATATGTTCTTCTAGTCCGTAAGCAGGTAGTTACAGCAAACCGATATGACTCTTCATCTTTAGAAAATGACTGAGTGGCAACGAGAGTTGAATTGCTGATTTCATATCAGTGAAGTTACAAAAAACACAAAGACACTTATTGTAGTTACGTTTTTGAGGATGATATTGTTTGAGATCCTTTTCAATGTTGTTTGCATCCGATTACTCAGCGTTCCTGTTGACGATTGCATCCAGTCTCCCTATACACAACAAATCATGAACAATTGAAGACAGGAACAAGACCAACTCACAGTCAATGATGGCGGATGCTTCCTCCAAGGGATAAATGTGGAGTTGCACAAACAGAAACAATCATTCACAGTGTGCCACAAAGGCCATCTGTCGTTTTCATTCGTTGAAATTATGCTCTTTACCTGAAGCCCAATAGACTTAGACAAGTAGACATCTCTGGAGATCATGTTAATATAATATTATGGTCACTATATCTGAATATGTCGATGCTTATGCTTGCTAGTACATTTCCTTCTATTGCAGTTGCAGTCATATTACAACAAAATAACAATTTATTGTCATACTTGGTCAGGCATTGTCAAGAAAATTCCTATACAGTGAAACCTGTCTATAACGGTCACCTCAGGGACCTGAGAATTCATCATCATCATTAAACGATAGGTAGCATCAGACCGCTACCGTCATTGCAAAAGCTGCAAACTTCTTCGCGCCCATAGCGCTCTGTTTCCGGAGACTCCTTGCGCCTCCGTCCACGTCATACTAATGGCCACCAAGTCCGCATCTAGTTGTTGCCGATAAGTCATCCTCAGCGCGCCACCACGCCGGTTTGGTTCAGTGGGGCGCGGTGGGTGGTTGATAATAGTGGCCAAGGGTGTCTCTGGCCTCCGCAGAAAATGGCCAAGCAGACCAAGACGCATGTGTCGAATCGTCGACGACGCCCTCTGGATTCCACCTCTGCTGTATAAGAGGTCATTTGAGCACCTTATTGGGTATCGAATATTGAGACAATATCTCAGCAGCTCGCGGTGTCCTGCGTTGATCTTGCATTCAAGGGTTGTTGTAATCGTCCAGGTTTGCGAGCTGTACAGTAACACCGATTTGACACACGCCTTGAAAAGATGCATTTTTGCCTCGTCGCTAGCAGGAGATGACCACACCACAGACAGTTTTCTTGCTGCTAGCCATGCCAGTTGTTTTCTACTCTTAAAACTAGATTGAACCTGAGAATAATGACCTTTATAGACAAGTGGCCTTTCTGTCCAAGTTTCTATATTTCCAAAGAAAGTGTCATTTTGGGGCTATGAAGAGTGGCCTTTATACACAGGTGGCTGCTCTATAGAGGTGACTGCTAATACAGGTTTGACTGTAATAGGAAATGTTGTGTCAAAGTTATGTATACTTCAATGATAACAAATTATATTAAATCCATTTAAAATAATTAAAAATACTTACTTCAAAACTAAACTACTGAGTTGTATGCCCATAAGCTAACTAACTATAAAATAGGAAAATAAGATTAAAATAATAAATAACAACATAACAACGCAACAACGTAAGTGCTACTCTTTGTAGCCAGTACTTGCCTTTTTCATTAATTATTTTTGAAATAAATATACAAACAAACAAACAAACAAACAAACAAAAATAATATAAAATAATAATAATAATAGTAGTAATAATAAATATTTAAACAATAAATAATAAATAATAAAAATAAAATTAAAATAGTGAATAATTAGTGAAAACCGACAACAAGCACCTACCGGTGATCCACTTTCACTCGAGCCGAAAAATGTGTACACCTGATGCAAAAATTAAACGAAAAATATATTTGACAGAGCAAAGTGATTATACTTGCTTAAAGCTCATGGTAGTATATCCCTTAAGTGTTTCATCATCCAGTTTGAAATCAGATAGGCAGACTGATGCAGGAAATTGGAGGAGATTACTTACTGCATATAGGTAATAATCGAAGAGCTGAGACATGCATATGACAACATCAAATGAGATGGGTTTTAAAACAGTCATCATCTGCATGTATTTGCCTGAAAGGAGAGAAAACAATATATGCAAAACATGAAACGAACATCAAAGGAAAGACAAATGATATTTGTTGTAAATGGAAAGCCTCACTTCCGTTGAGTTATTCTTAATTTTATAGGTGGCAGGAGAAGGCAAATTACAGAAAATTGCAACAAGGTCAATCATATCAAGAGGGATGAACTTCTTTGTCACAAATTACAGATCATTATAGTTGTTAGTCAAATCGTAATGGAAGACAATTCTTAAACACTGTGTCACAATTTACACTCATGGTTACCAGCATAGCAAAATTGGTCTCAGACTATAGCCTCTCATTTGAATGCACCAGGCTTCAACAGTGACAGTACATGACTTGCTAAGAAAGTCATCAGCCAAATTTGCCGGAAACCAAATTGAAAATTGCTGAAAAAAATTCTTGCTAACAATATTTTGGTATCTAAAAATTGTAAAAAGCCAATAAGATCAGAGCTTCACCGAATTAATTGTATTCGTAACATTTGATCTATACTGTACAACCACGGGATGCAATACAGTGCAATAAATTAGCAGGACAGTAGATATCAATTGCTGAGCAATCAGCTTACCAAATGACCGAAGAACATTCAAAGTTGTATTTGTAATGATTGGAGTTTTGCTTGATAAGCGAGCCCCCTGTTTGGCTTGTCCTCGTTGTGAGCTAAAACAAGACAAACAGCCAATGTGGCATTAATGAAAACGAAATTTGCCGGTCAACCTTGGAGACTCCCTTTTCATATAATCTAGTAACTAACCTATCCTTTCTTTCCTCTCCAGTCCTCTCATCGACAAAATCCATTTTCAATTCATCTGCAAATCAGCAATTGTGAGGTTAAACATAACTTAAGATACATTGAAAATTTACTGGACTGATACTGCAGAAGCCAGAACTTTATAAAGAATTATAATTATCACATTTTTACATAAACTTGAAACAGGTACCAATGGCATATACTGAACTATGCACTGCATGTAGTATAGCGTATTGAATAGTGTCTGACTATCTAGTTTTCACTCACTTGTAAATATCTTCTTGACTTTGAAAATTTGGTACATTGAAACCTGTCTATATCGGTCACCTCTGGGAATCGAGAAAAACGACCTGTACTGTATAGACTGGTGACCTTTCTGTCCGCCTTTCTATGGAAAGTATCACACTGGGGTAAAAAGGATGGCCTTTATACACAGGTGGCTGCTCTATAAAGGTGGCCGTACATTGACATTACGCTGTATTTCAAATGTTGCAATCATACCTGGTTCTTCATCATCCTCGTCGTCATCATCATGATCGTCATTGTAATATAACCCATTAGATTTTGCAGCACCACTCTGTTGCGAAATCATTAACAAATAAATAGAAGCAAGGCAAACTTGTAAAATTTAACTTAAAATGCAAACCTGCTAACATCGATGTTAAATACTAATACCGTAACAATGTATTAACGGAACGCTAATATTGGCTATTGAAAATCATCTTTGTGTGAACAGGCTGACTGGAGAAAGAAAGATATTCCATCCCATCAGATTACAATATCATGTTGCTTGCTCATTAGTACAGTTTGGGATAAAAACAACAATGATGATGTTAACAAGCTGGCACTGTATCTGCAAATTGTAAAATTATTGTAATATATAATTACTACGGAAAGCAGTAAAGCAAATACAATGTAGGTAGTATGCACCTATACAAACCAAGTAGACATATGGAGCATTACTCTTGCTACTGCAATCGTTGTTGTGTACCTGTAGCTGTTCTTCAGAATTGCTTGCTGTCGTAGTTTCTGCAGAAGCATTGTCAAACGGGGAGTTCTTATTCACAAATGATGCAAAGGAGCCTGACGAAAAAGAAGTTAATTCTTCTGTGAAAGCAGAACACTTTAAGAAATCTACCACCATTGCTACAGCATGACTTAACTGTCTTTCGAGCCTGCAAACAATGCTGAGGAATTCAGATTGCTAGCAAGTTAAAACAGGTCCATGGCCAATGTAAATGCCTTGACCATAAAGGATAACAGAGTGCATATGATGGAATGCATCATCTAAGTGCTTTAATTTGAAGAACTACAGCTAAAGAAATGATGATTGGTACCATGGCGAGAATGAGGATATGGTCAGTAGCTAGACAAAGCACCACATCTCATGATTGGTCTGGAAAGCAACGTCAATCTTGTGCTACTGTTGTTTAACATATGATATGGCAAGGCTCAACAGCATTTTCCCAGTTTTACTACCTAATAAGCTAACTCCTGCTACACTTTGGGGAATCAAGTCAGTTTCTAACTGGAGTCATAATTACAGGCTTAACGGCAATGAATTCAGTTTCTAGAACAATTTAGTCTGAATTCCAAGTTAAGTTCTTCCCGTTTCTATTCATCATCAGCATCATGTTCCCTTCTTTGTCTTACAAACAGCACATACTTGTCTCAGGTTTTACAGTGCCAGACGGTGTCTTTCGATGTCCTCTGACTAGATTGGCTTGAGGACGTAGGAAATGGTACTCCTAAAATAGCAATACAACATCACTGTGTTCCTGAAACACTTACAAACAAGGCTTTCACAATATAACAATTTCTGTGAATGCATATCAAAGAGGCATAGAGAATGCTACTTCTAAGTGGTTTCATAAAGTTAAAACAACAACATTTAACCTGTGCAAATAGGACACCTGTGTCGAGAGACAATGGCTCATTGGGGCGTTCATTTCAGAAAGGTTGGATTGTAGAAATGAAGTGTCACATAATCTGCTACTAGCTGCTGAAAAACAAGTGTCAGTAAACTCCAATCCCGTGGAAGTGCGGATCAGATTCGTAAATCTGATGGTGATAGCAATGGCCTTTGCAGCCATTTGATTGTTAGAATTATTAGATGTTTAAAGGCACTAACCTGGTTGATTATTGCACAAGAAAAATGTACAGTACAACTAACTTTACATTTACATAGACGAAACTTACTTGCAAACCAAGAATATTGAATTTCGCTTGCACTGGACATAGTTCCCAGATCTCATTTTCAAGGAACATCCTCAGTTCATCCAAAGTGGCTCTAGGGGCAGGGAAAAGATGGCTATGAGCAAATACTCAGATACAGATCAAAGCTGTATTAGCGGCCACCTCTAAAGAGCAGCCGCTTGTGTATAAGGGCCACTCTTGATGAACCCCAAAATCACACTTTCTATAGAAATCAACCTGGACAGAAATGCCACCTGTCTACAAAGGTCATTTTTCTCAGGTACCGAAGGTGACCATTATAGACAGGTTTGACTGTAAGAGCAACTACATCTTGGGATGATACTTAGCAAAATAAGTCACATCTCAAAATCTCACATTGTACCACTGATTCAACCCCCTCGCCTGCTTTTTCATCTGACGTACCTGTGATAAGCTGTGAAATAACTAATTGTCTGAACCCTCACTGATTCTTGAAGGGCTTGAGAACGACTGCCGCAGAAATCTTCCCCAACTTGAATGACTCTTAATAAAAATGTAAATTAGTATAACAGACTCATGTCAACGACAATGAACAGGGAAATATGTTTACAAATTGGTTGGCATAGTTACCTATTAATGACATCCAACACACTGATGAAATCGTCATATTTGAAGTACGCAAGGTCAGTGCTAAGAATGTAACATTTGACCTTCTGCTGGATGTCCTGCAATGAATAATTAAGAATCTTTAGCTTCTGTAAAAAGTTGACACACAAGTGATACTTGACCAATGTCTTTCCAATCCTGTCTTACAGAAGCATTCACTTTTAACTTCATGTGCTAGCTAGCTTGATACCTCGACTAAGGGAGCTGTTTCAGCTACAAGAACACATGCAATAAAAGCTCTGGAACTACCTTATTGCAAGTACAATGAGCCAACTGAGATTATCAATAAGGTCATGTTTTGAAAGCAAAAAGCTAAGACAGTCAAAGCGTCAGAATTTGAGAAATCTATACACTAAAGACGACTAGCAGCAAAGTACTGGTACTTCAGAGATGGATAACGCATTTCCTCACAATATCCATCAAACACAATCGCACATGCTCAATGGAACTCAGAAACTTGCATCACTTTGCTCATTGAACCACACCTGCCAAATCCTGGTCAACCCTTGCTCAAGTTTGCTTTTCACATATTGCTGATCGAACATATAGCTAATTTCTGAATTTGGTGGTGATAATCTTTCTGATTCCGGAGAAATTGCTCGATCTTGTGTTTGATTGTCGGTAGGTTCTTCAGTCTGGCTTGATTTCTTTCTTTCCATAAGGGATTCGTGCCATTTCAAAGTTTGCTGGTAGCTATTCATGACTTCCCAGAAATGCTAACAAACATAACAGAAAGACAGTAAACATTCAATCACAATCAACTTGAAAGACATGATTAGTAAACAAATGACTAAAGCCCAAGCCACACCATCGCTAAAATAGGCGCAAGTTGCGAGCTACGATGGGCGCGAGTACTCGCTTGGCCTGCCACACTCTCGCTAGCTTCGTTGGCGAGCGATCGCGCTTGTATTTTCATCCGTGACATTGTTCATGAAAGTGACCAGTCAGAATCGCATTTTTCCTTCCCTCTCCCACATTATTGTCGAGAAAGTTCTGATTGAAACAACAAGCACGACCAACAGCGATCCAACAAATGGTAAGATGAAGCTGAGAATGACAAAAACATCACAACCCTCGTTTGTTGTTCGCGCCAATTCTACCGCGCATTTGTTCTGCGCACTTGATTGTCTACTTTTGACCAATCATCAAGAGCTATGGCTCTACTCGCGTTCAACTCGCGGTGTTGAGCAGTGCATGCAGAGCGAGTGAGTTTCAAAATGTGGGCTCGCTGCAAGTAGCTCGGGTCTTTTGTTCTGTCCATCGCAGCTCGCAACCCGCCTACGTTTTAGCGATGGTGTGGCTGGGGCCTAAATGAGTGAACAAATCATTGAAAAATGTTAGAAGGTTTACCATAGTATCACACTGCATGCAGAAATGTTCAATTAGAATCTGTTGACCATGTGGTATCACTAAGTGTTGTCTTGACATTTTTCTCTTTCTAGGGATTGTCACTCAAGAATAAAGCCATTGTATCCCGTGATTCATTTATTGACGTCCTAAGGTAACTTCAACGAATCCTGGGATTACAATAATTCAATTTAAATCAACTTTTAAAAGCAAGTGAGAGAGGTGTGCAAAATTATTTCTTCTATGTTTTATGGTTTAGTTTAGAAATGGCATACACATATCACATCCATGTTAAATTTGCTGTCTGCCATGTAGTTACCAGTTTCATTATCTGGAGGATGCATCAGTAACAGACTTTTCTCAAGTTTCTGGTCTCTGTTATTGCAATCGCTTTTGCAATGCCGTATTCATTATGTTACATTAGTCATGTTGCTATAACTTAACCAGTATATTTTGTCACGCCGTTCAGTGCTGCAGTGCATTTATCAAACATCGTTAAGGATTCTGAAGGAGCCAATGATGATGACGAGCACACCATAGAAGACAATGGAGTAAGCAAACGACACACAGTCACAGCAAACAATGTCAATAAGTAAATCAAGATAAATGATAATATCCATTGCATTACCTTGCACAGAGCAAGCAAGCATGGAAGAAACCGCTCTGGATCAATATTCTGTTGAAAAAAATGATGCATAAATTCCAAGGAAAACAGGGGTCACTTTCAAGAACCAACCGTAAAACACTAGTTGGGACTGACCCTCAAGTCTTGGAATAAGTCTATAATATCCGTATATAACAATTTATACTTAATCCCATGCTACATTTGTGCTGGTCCATGAAAATGAGCCCAGGAGATTGTAGTCTTGTGTCACCAACTGAAGCTACACAGTGATGCTTATTCTTATCATGTAGTAAACTCATTGCTATTGGGTGAGAGTTTGGGGTCAGTGCTTGGCTGGTGGGAGTTGTCATATTGTAAGGTAGCCGGTATAAGAAAGCGATCACAAGTTGGCAAAGCTGCAGAACCTGTCCCTTTCACAACCAAGAGCTAGTCACACTGATAAACAGTGGAAGGACTACAATTACAAGTGCAATGGGTGGTGGGGTATCAACAACCTCCGTGCATATGAGCCAATTTTTGACGTGTATGACTTGCAATGCACAAGGATCAATTGCAAGGTGTGTGGTTTGTGGCTGTGTTGCTAACTACCTCGCGCAAGAGGAACTGCCTACTGGGCTTACCGGTATGGTTGCTTAATTATTGCATGGAAGTAAGGTTGGTCAGAGGTACCTGAAGTACTGACAATGGCAGATCTATAGACGTGGCAGTCATGACTTGAGTTTAACTATGCTTACATGTCATGTAGCCAGCATTAAAAATCAGAGTTGACCCACTTACCTTGCACAGAGATGCAAAGCTAAGATCTTGGCCAGGCTCTGATAAAAAAGATGGATCCTACAAAAGAGTAAACCGGTCCACCTATGAAACAAAATCGATTATAAAGAGTTTGCTCAACAACAAACACTGAATCCTGCACTCACCTTCAAGTAATCTGAGACAACTCGCAATGCAACTGTATTTACAGTGTTAACGTAGTGCATTTGTAGCTGGTCCATGGCGATCTAGAAGTAAACAAAATCAGATGTGCTGCATTTCTGTGGAACTCTTTAAAGTCAGTTTCAATCAGTATAAGCTAACAGTTGAATTCAGTGAATGTCATTCACCTGGGTCTTTCCAAGCAGTTCGTAAGCAGAGTGAATACGATCGTATTGAGCAGCATCAAACTTGTTACAGAGTTTGGATAATGCAACATCCAGTTGTTCCTAAAGGAAAATAAAAATGGATCTGATAACTTTACTTTCAGAATGCATTCATCTATTTTACAGCTTCAACATGACTTTCCAAGTGTAGTGATGTGTCCTATATTCATCAAATTAAAGATTGCCTTGTCACAAAAACATAGGTGCAACAAAAGTTGTCACTTTTTAAAGTGCTGCATGTGTGTAGCAACATTGCATTGAAATACAATTATTATTGCAGGCAACAAAATATTGGCTTTAATTGAAAGCTGTACATATTTGAGTTACAAGACATTAAATTCAAGCTACAGATGGTAGGCCTGGGCAGATTAATCGATTTCCAAATATCAAACATTGGCCCAGCCCTAGTATCACACAACACAGCTGGTCAGCCTGTGTGGCATGCAATCATTCAACCTATAAGTGGATTTCATTTTATTAACGTCACATAGCCATCAGTGAATGCAGTTCAGTTCAATCCAACAAGGCATAACTGTGATGTTTAAACTAGCACAGAATTCTCCCAAAAATGTGCAACAATTACCTCAATTCCATCCAATGTCTCTTGTAACTTTGAATTTAACTCACTGATAGCAAGACAGAAAATATTATACTCAAGTGATACACAAACAAGGGGATCGAAATAGCTAAAAACGAACAAAAACATTTCCTACTGCGAATCTTGACTGCGGAGGATGAAATTGTGCTATGTCGAGGTTGCATTTAATTTCCAAAAATATGTAGTGATCATGTTAATGTTTCAACGTACCACGATCCAATTAATTGCAGTAAAATGGACAATTAAAAATATTAATTAGAATTACATTTTATTGTTTTAAGGAATGCAAGTGTAGTGGCACCTGATCGGGAATGACACAGACTAGCAGAAGCAATTATTTAGTAAATTTGCGAAAAAGGCGATTTGACAGTACAGTTGATTGCCAAAAAATGAACTAATCAATGCATTGGGTCCAGATGTCATCAGGAGAGGTTAACAATCTTGAATTTTGGGGTCATGGACAGAATGATTTATCAAATGCTAATCCGAAGCATTCCCACACAAACCTGATGCAAGTGAAATGCTTGTATGTGCTGGCTGCTCTTTGACACTCCAAGCATAGTTGAATGGCACGAGGATAATCATCTTCCTATCAGGAAACAGCAAACAAAAGCTATCATTCAGTCCTAAAAAACCATAATAATCAGCATGTATACAAAACAGCATCCTACATGTAAAGGAACTACTCTCTCTCTCTCAGTTCAGGTGGCTCACAATGAGCTGTTAACATGTGACCAAAGGAACTACACTGGTCCTAATAGAATTCCTGGCATTTAATGGGCACAATATTCCTTTCGTGTTATGTGCTATGGCTCGGTGTAATGTTTCCAATTAAAATGACAAGGTTCCACACCAAGAGACATGTTGTAGACTTGCTACGGCAACATAGCACGTTAGTCACACAATAGACAATAGACCATGATACAGTGTCTTACAGAGATCAAACACACATGCAAACAGCCATACAGTGGCCACTGCCAGAGAATGGGAAGGCAACAGGAGTCCCTAGCCTGGTTATTCAGTCTCCGTGGGCTGGTCCCCTACCAACAGTGTAGAGATTCATTCCACAGACAGCCCTCCCAGCCTGAAGGGCTTTAGAAATAAAGAAATAGAGCACTTCTAGCAACAGAAAAGTTGGAACTGAATGGTAACGGAACCTCACATTGACACCCAGAAAATGGTCTAAAGTAATTACAACCATTTTAAAAATACAGCACACATGATCATTAGCATGCCAACCCAACTAAAGGAGGCAAACCTGTCATATTAGCAGTAAAAATATGCAATTGGCTCAGGCAACACACCTCTAACAGCTCCTGCAAGCGAATATCGGTTTGTTGCAAAGTTTTGATAATCCTCAAAGACTTTAGCAGATCGAGTAGCAATACTTTACGCCGATGCTTTGCAAGGACATTAAGTGAGCCAAGAGAAGCTTCTTGCTTGGCAGTCTCCAGACATCTGCAATGAACATCAGTAAAGGTTCATAAGCAGGACCCGTTCTGTGCTGAATAATACTGACTTTATTAAGAGGTATTACCTTTCCTGAAACAACTGTAAGCATATGTATATATATATCGTTTAGAACCGTTATGTACTTATTATATAATATTGTACTTACCGTCTTCCTCTAGAACAGACACTTGTTGCTTTCTGTAAACTTGATTGCAGATCAATGACTCGTTCCAATTCCTGGAAAATAATAGAGAAACCAAAAGTACATAAAATGTGTTATAACATTGCCAGTCGGTCACAATATTATTACAAACAGTATGATCTGGCAGTAAAACTTACAAGCTCAAAATGGCCCAAAAGGCAACGAAGTTGCGTGACTCAATAAGATAAATAGGCTTTTAAGTGCATTATCCAACTCACAAAGCAGACCTTATGAACTCATTCGACACAAGAATAAGCTGCTACTGCTGAATTCTGACATAGAATGAAGCGAGCAGTATAAAATCTTTGTTGTGAAGGAAAGCAAGTTGCATTTTGCTGTCCTTGTAGCAATAATTCCACTTGAACAAAAACGATCGGAAACTCAGGCTATGCCCTACCTTTCCAAGAACAAACTACACTTTGCTTCTATATTTGGTGAACGCTAAATAAAATTGCTGCATGTTGTCAGATCCACAAATGTCACAGAGGTTAAGGATTGCATTGTGCAGCTTTGATGATATTGTCACAATGGTTTTAAAATAGGCTTGCAACAGCAGATCATAAGTATAGTACTTCCATTTTGCAATGAACGACCATACTCATTACAAGATTTGACATAGAATACTTA
Organism: Calvadosia cruxmelitensis; assembly: GCA_900245855.1. Taxonomy (NCBI): domain Eukaryota; kingdom Metazoa; phylum Cnidaria; class Staurozoa; order Stauromedusae; family Kishinouyeidae; genus Calvadosia; species Calvadosia cruxmelitensis. The sequence goes on from OFHS01000717.1 coordinate 20,163, forward strand.
CCCGGACATAAGCCCCTTGTTTTTCTAGAATCTTCTGAGAGAATTGTCTTGAAACCTGAATCAATCAATATAGTATGTAAACCAGTTAATTTGATATCATGGGAAAGGAAAACAATGAAATAAATCATCAAGCTATTACTGTATTACTTTTTTAGCCAACAAGAATAATAAAAGAATACAAAGACATTTTAGAGCAAAGAAAATCAAGAGCAAAACGTGTCATGCTAGTATGCTACAATGATGGCATCGTAGTGAACTCCGCTTTTCTGCTAGTCGGAGATATGCAAAAATCAGTTTATAGTGTAATCTCATTAACATCAGCTTGAATAACATCACAACCAGCTTCATGTCACTTCAGTTTGAGATACAATCTCTGTCAGAATCAATTATTTATACACTCTTAACAAAATGAACCGCATATCAGATGCGCTTATTATCACAATTTTGGCTAGCAAACCAACAGTGATCTGAACGAGATTGCACTGTATATTCAAACAATTATGAAATCCAAATACTATATTATAATACTGCATTTAAGGTTGGACATACGCACTCCCAAAGTGGGTCTCTTTTGAGAGGCTAATGGATTATATGGTGTCATAGTCATATTGTACATTCATTGAGTGTGCATGTCTGCTAAAGTCCACCAATTAGACACTAGTTTTAAACATGAAACCAAATGAATGATAAACAATGGGCTAAGGAAACAAAACACCAACCACAGGACAAACAAAACATACTGCATGGTGTAATATAACGTATAAGTGCACAATGTTACGCTGCATACCATTTCACAAGGTGCCGTCAATGAGAAATTTCTAGGCTGAAATCATGAGTACATCTTACCGCCTGCAGTTGCCTTCTCAGTTTGTTTCTGTATGCATCCAGGTCATCAATCACAAGCGATTCTGACAGACGCTAAATGAAAGCGGAGTAAAATTCAAGTTAGAAAACGAGAGTTCTCTGATGTGTCAGCTTTCTGATTACAGCAACTAATAGGGTTGCGGCCACTAGAGACAGGGCAATGGTGCCATGTTTCCCTGTTCCCAATCTATGAAATTTGACTACAGTATCATAAAAAGTAATAGCTGGGAGCAGGCACAGTTGAAATTGTAGTACCATATTAGTGCGACTATAAGTCAACCTTTTAATATTTGAAAATTTGCCTTCAAATCAATATTGACTTATACTTGTAGTCTAGCGATTTCTTTTGGGCTCTGAGCTTGAAAATTAAGGGGTCGGCTTATACTTTCTGTCAAAATATAACTGCACTAATACGGTAGCTACTGCTTGAAAGTCACTAACAGCCAAGCAGCATATATTACATAAATCGACTGACATTGATGGTCAATTGCATATACTACAAAAATGTTCTAGTACAGTCAACATCCAGCTATTGAAAATTTATAAATATTCAAACTTACGTCAAGCTCATGTTGATTCGGATCAAAGGTCAGATCACTGAAGTACACATTTTCAATTCCTTCAATCACCTATTGAGATCAATCATAGAAAAATCAACAAATCGACAGGTTATAAAAATCAGTAATGAAGATATAGTAAAACCTGTATTAGTGGCCACCTCTATAGAGCAGCCACCTGTGTATAAAGGCCACTCTTCATAGCCCCAAAGGGACACTTTCCATAGAAATCAACCTGGACAGAAAGCCCACCTGTCTATAAAGGTCAATTTTCTCAGGTCCCGAAGGTGACTGACATTATAGACAGGTTTCACTGTAGTATTTAGATAACTGGTGGAGTAATTCTTTAGATTTACTCAATATTTACTCAATAAGCATGACATTATCAAACAGGATAACTTCATATTTTAGACAGTAGAGGTACACTCACTCTTCTATATGTTTATCATTAAAACTTTCTTTTCTTCCAAGAACTGCACAAACTACCACTGAATGCTCCTCCATGGCAACTATAAACAATTAAGGGACTTGTCAACGCCACTTCGGTTGCCCCGTGAACGACTATTTTGTCACATGTCCAGAATGAGCCCATGCCGACATCCTAAAATGATCCTCTGGGCCGAACATCTTGCCAGATGGAGATGCCATCCTCGTACCCCTAAGCTGTCCTGGAGAAGGCACTTGGTAGACGACTTAAGCTGTGGTGGTTTGATGTCTGCATGTGGGAAAGACCTAGTGTCTATTGCTGGAGAGATGGTTCAAAACAGACTATAGTGGCAGGCCTTTGTCTGGGACGTAAAACGTAATCTATATGCCACCTACAACCGCCTCCGGTTAAAATGAATTATGTTATGTTATGTTTATGCGCATGGCAGAAAACAGTGCTCAGGCAGCTTGTCAATTGGAGATTAAAAAATTCTACTTTCCAGTTCGAGTTCAACATACATAAGTCACATTCTACCAAGGATGTAACTGATCAACACTTTAATGTTGGCATTGTTATAAGACAGGTTACAGTGGATCAATGTCTGCAATGAAGTGTAGCTACATCAGAGTCTAAAGAAACACCCATGATACTATATCTTGAAATTGAATAATTGAAACTTACTTCATCATCAGGAGTAGGGTCATCTTCAAATTCTCTGATATCCTCAGCCTGTGAAAAGAGGAAGAGAATGTGGTGACTCTTGATAGAAAATTATTTCCATTGTTATTGTTTGAATCAGCGTTCACTTCAAGGACGCAAAAAGGAATGACTAATTCATTAACAAGATACGTTCATCATTCACTAGCCACATCAAGGAGGGCTCTGCTGTACTGTTCACTATGCAAATCTTTAAGCTTGTGGTGTGGAGCTGTCACTGACAAAACAACTCCGTAGGGACACGCTGGGCACGCAATCGTATTTAAGCGACTTTTAGCAAAAATGTCAGTTTCTAACTTGGTAATGCCAAACTATTATTAGAACTATTTTTACTTGTCACTTAAGCTCACCACAATAAAGACTTGGACAACATTTAATTTGAGGATTTGAAGATGAGTGGCTTCTGTTTATGGGTCCTACTGGCGACCCATAACTTTGACATAACATTTCCTATTACACTCAAACCTGTATTAGCAGTCACCTCTATAGAGCAGCCACCTGTGTATAAAGGCCACTCTTCATAGCCCCAAAATGACACTTTCCATAGAAATATAGAAACTTGGACAGAAAGGCCACTTGTCTATAAAGGTCATTATTCTCAGGACCCTGAGGTGACCGTTATAGACATGTTTCAATGTAATCTTAGTTTGCGTAACATCTAAATGTGTTCAAAGTAAAGTTCTCCAAAAACTACAGAGCATAAGCAACCAGCTGTGATGAGTTTGTGTGCAATAACCCATACTTAGAACAACACAATATTCATTCAACAGACGGAGAGGTCCAAGTAGCCTTAAACATGACCGCCATGGAAAACAGATGAAATTATGTAGACTTATGCATGCTGTGCAAATCGTCTATAATTATTTAAAATACTGGCGAATGCTGAAATGTCCGAAAAGATCATCAGCAACAGCATGCAGATTTACTTCGAGACTGAATGGAACAAATGAACAATATGTTGGGCGTAGCAATGACACCTTGCTATGTCACGTGACCTTGTTATCCAATTGTATGGCTGTCATGTATTGATTATGTTCAGTTGATTATACCTTGTTGTTGACGAGGTCTGTTTGATTATTTCACGTGTGGTTTGACAAACTATAGCAAATAAAATACTTGTTGATATTGATTGTGGATGGCATGTAGCTCGCGTCTGTGATGTCATGCAATATGCTATGTGTGTTGTGGTGTCACAGTATTCAATGTGTTGCGTGTAATATGCCCATTATGACCAAGTGCCAAGTTGTCAGTGGCACTTTTGCATGGTCATTTGTTACAAATACATATTGCAAGAGCTGTGGAAATATGTATAGATCAGTTTTTGCTTGAAGTTGTAGACAAGAATCCGCTCGTTCTCTTGTTGTCTCTGTTTTCTTCGCACTAAACCATTTATGAACTTACACAGAGCAAGCTATTTACAAACGCAATTTTATTTTATTTGACATAAATTCATAAAATACAAGTTAATACATAATTTTAGAACTATCTCATACCTTTTGATCATAGAAAACATTTGTTGGTGCAACAGATGAGAAATCATCGGTGCCTTTCAAAGGCTTCACAGTCTAAAATGATGCAAATGAAATAAAGTAAACACTAGCACCACTCGATGTGTCAGCAAGCAATCAGAATTTGAGAACCTTGAGACTGTTCTATACCCTATTGTCATTTGACGTCATGCAACAACTTATTATCTAGGTTCAAAAGTTGGACAACAAAGAGGGCTCACAAAATTTTTTTTTTTTTCAAAAACATTGGCATAGGTTTAATTCTAAACAACATTTATGACAGTCCTGCAAGGATGACGGATCTTCGCAAGGATGAGGGATCCCAAGATTTGATCAGGAGAATTCCTGTATAGGCACTTCCGTCAGCACTCATCAATACATTTCTTTAGATATTCCATGACTCTACTTTTATCCAACCCTGCACAGGTTTAAAATCCTTCGCTTCCATACGCGTTCTTTGGTGCCCTGGCTGTTGTGATTATAATTCTTTCTGGGTGTTGTAATTACATAAAAGATTCTTGATTCAAGTCAAATTGGGAAGGTTGAGTTCTTGTCTAATTAGATGAGGCATGATTGAAGTAGACGAAGGTGTTACTGAGGAGCTGTAAGTGTTAGTCGCTAAATCAAATCAATAAATCATCCAGTCTGCATTCTGTGTTTGCTGCGCGGAGAACATAAATTTCGATTTGAGAATGCGCGGATGGCGCGCGGATAGAACTCGTACAAATTCTTCTTCCAATATTTGAAAATGCAATAAAATTAGTGGAAATCAGAGACTTGCGCGGATGCGCGGATCAGTTGTGGAGATTGCGCGGGGAATAAATTCTCCGCGCACAGCATAAAATGCAGTCAGGTAAATCATCAGCTCGAATAATTCAACATTTTATTCTGTTATTATTGTAGCTACTGAAATTAATCTGATTCGTTACAAAACGATGAATTGAGAATGCTTAAGCTTCAAAATGCATGATTAACTATAAGCCACACCTACGCAACTCGTAAACAAATCGTTTCAACTTTCAAGACCTAGGCCTAAACATTTTACCGAGCAAACAGCAAGCGCGTTGACGTGTTTATATTCTAATGACAGACGTATTACGGATACTTTAGCATTACGTTGAGCAAATAGAACAATGTGGAAGCTGTTGCCTGTTGGTTTGCGCTTCTTTTCATGAAGCTGCGCTGAGATAATCTCACTTTCAGCACTGACGACTTGCAACATCCCGAATTCCCGACCATTGGTCTACGGAATACGGCTACAACAACACACAAAAGTGCGATTCAAGCAGGCATACTCACATCAAGTTTCAATAAAGATTTGAATTTACTGCGAAGTGCCATCACAAAACTCGTCCAGCAGAGAGTCACGAGCTGTTTCGCATTGGGCTAAATCATTCTGAACAAGATGCTAACAGTCCAACGATCGAAACAGTGGCAGCCATCTTGACAAAAGTCTTATCGACAACAAGCGGTCAGCGGCTGGTCAGCGGATCCAAAAATAGTTACCCCGAAAACCCCAAACATTACAGCAACCCAGCCTGGAAGTCTGCCCCCGAAGCATGAAACAAGTCTACAGTACTCTATGCAGAAGGACAGTGTTGAGTTCTTGTCTGGATTTTATAAGCTGCTCCTGATTTTCCACAGTAAATTTGTCTACTCATTAACGTTTATGTACAAATCAAATCAAATAGAATTGTACTCTGAGGCATTGGCCTTATCGGTCCTGTATTACCTGTGAACATCGTTGCAATTTGAAAGGATATTGTCCAGTAATGTATTCAAATTGTTATTTCACTTGCATTGCGGAATATAACGTCATGAGACATAAGACTTCGTGTTATATGAAGTCATTTGATTCGAATTATGCGAAACGCTTACAAACTCCGAGAACGAGGCTATGATGGGCAACGTGTTGGCACAACAACACAATCCTTTCTTCCTTTGCTGATTTGAAAGACAGAAATTTGGAACTGGAGATCTCCAATTTGAACGCACGCTACTAACACTGACCACACTATTTTGTATGCAAATACACAGAACTGTAATTTAGATCTCCAAGCATTTCTATCTAAGATTATGGCGTCGGAGCCAGCAAAGAACGTGAGTACTGAAAACTAGGGGTAGCTCCTCAGAATTCTCCACCAGTGCGGTAGGCCTAATGTTGCACCATTAGCTCCTGATTTCTTTTTGGTTTTTGTCACGCGTTGTTGTGTTTACTACTTCTAGGACCCACACATGCAGTTTGTATATGAAATGATTGACACTGTCGCGCTTGGTGTTTATTTTGATGTGCATCGCTCCATTCGTTTTGGTCGATACAAACTCGATGAGTTGGATGAGGAGTAAGTCTCGCCTTACAATTAGTTATAATTTTTACGCTATCTCAGCTCTTTTCAGTTCAGTTAGTTGAATAGACTCAAAGGTTTAAATAAGAATGCTTCCAGCACTCAATCTTAAATTTCAAATGCTAGCACACAAGGGTGGGCTAATGGGGGTTAGGGGTTATAGCCCTCTTCAGGGAAGGTCAGCCTCTTCATCACCACATTTCCATCACGAAGCTAACATTCCATCCAGGCACAGGCCTACCTGTAAGTCGAGCTATACAGGTGTATATGTCTGTATGTTTTGTAGAAATGCTTACTAACCAAACAAATTTACCAAGCCCTATCAGGGCATACAACCCTGTCTCAGGGAAATTCTGGCGCTAGCTACACCTGAAAGGATGTCCTCATATATGAAACTGCAAATGCTGCAAAACACAAAAAGTTGTGAAATTTTCCGACAGTGATAAATGCATAGCTAGGAGAAGTTTACTGTGAGTCTTTAGAGGCAAAAGGCATACTGTCACGTCATACATTCAACTTTTAATTCTCTCTAATGATGAGCTCCTACCGCTCTGTTAACCCGCTGAGCCCCGAATTGTTTTGTCGATTTTGTTAGCCACGTCCCACATTTTCTAAGCATTTTGTTACTTTTTCACTAAAACTGCTCTAAAATTCCGAATTGTCAAGCGATTGAAATAATTATTTTTGCACATTAACCCCTTGTTCTACGGCAGAATCCACAACATAGTCTGCTTGATTGTCAACATTCTGCTCATTCGCGCTTTCAATTTCAATTTCCGAGGGCTTATTCCGAATCAGAATCATTTCAAATCTCCAAGATTTCTTTGAATGCATATTCAACATCACTCAAACAATTGATGCTATATCTTTGAGAGTATGCAGATTGCAGAATGATCCGAAATTAAGAGAGAAGACATTGCTTTTGTGTAAACATAACATTCCCTCCTTCGACGTCGCCATAGTGAAGCGTGCTCATCAACTGAGTGAAAACCGTTCGACTTGCAAAATAATATTTCGGGCCGCAATTCAACACCAATATGTAAACAAACCGTGTTTTGTGAGGGCTGTTGTGTCTAGAACAATTGACAAGTGTTTAGAACATCTTAGCATGAGACAATATGTCAGCGCATTTCCATTGGTCAACAGGGATACGGAATAGACCGTATCCGGGAGCGAGGCTAAGTGAAACGGGCTATGGGATAAGCTGTATCCGGTGCTCAACGAGTTAATAAACAGCATACAAGACGAAACAGAATTTTTCAGCTTAAAATAAAGGAGTGACAGCAAGGCTGGCTTTTCATAACACATGGGGCCGGACAAGGCTGCACCTGTTCCCAACCCACAATTTACTAACACTTACTTTCACATGAAGTACAGACTACATCACAAAACTACATAACTTCCCAAAGCACACACTCTCAGGTTGTTCAACTCAAGTATGCAGACCTGTGTGTAGACATGTGTGTTGAGGTGACTTTACAAATATATGAAATAATTTATATCTTTCTGTAGGAGCAGGACATAAGTTATGAGTAGTTTTATCCAACCATGAGCTAAATTATTGACGTGTCTTCGTAATTTAACATGATTTGTTTTGTTATTTTCTCAGATCTCAAAAGGAGTTTGGTATGTTGTGTTACAGTCCATCATCCAACATGTCTCCAACTTTGAATTTGTTTTGAATCTAGCATGCATATAGTTGCTTCAGTTCCACTTGCAGGCACTTCCATTGTATTGGTGCCTCTTTATCTATTGCTCTGTTTAGAAATTGTGCACACCACTGGCTGTGATATCTTTGGACGGCCGCCAATGAAAAAGAATGTGGAATGTATTTGTCCAAATTGCCAAAGAAGCATGGCTGCTAATCGGTTTGCCCCTCATTTAGAGAAATGCATGGGAATGGGCCGGAACAGCAGTAGAATAGCAAGTAGAAGGTAATCAATCGCCAGCACAATCACAGTGTAACCTCGTTAATATCACTATGGTTTTCAGTCGCAAATCGTGATAATAAGCAGATAGTGACATTAATTAGGCAGGTTGAAATAGTTGATTCCAATAGACCTTTGTTCTAAGACTGATGTGACTTTTATCGGGTCATGATATTAACCGTGTTGATATTAATTGAGGCTAAATTGTCCCCTTGCAGCATTTGAAAATGTTGATCAAGGTAGCCAATTTCAGCAGAAGACAAAAAATTAAGATAAAGGCTGTCATCCGTTAAGTAAATTAGAAGTTAAAATATTTTTGTTTAATGTAGGCGCGTGATGTGTAGAATTGTTAAATTGTTATTGAGGCAACTTAATCAAGGTTTGACAATGTGATTTTTAATTTAGCAGGTGTGAAAATTAACTCAGGCTAGAACTGTTTGGGAATGATTTTGATTTCAATTGAATACCCAGACGTAGGAAATGAAGATGTCGAAACAGATTATGGGTTTGTTGATTTGACTGATGTTTACTATATTGTGTCTTGTATCTTTAATGCTTTTCAGAATAGCAACTACAGGAAAAATGGAAGAGTTTGACATTGATGATGAATTTGACAGTGACTGGACTTACGAATTTGAAAAGAAAGGTATGATTGCATGAGGTCAAAACTGAAATGTATATCCCTTGTTTTTGTTCACTAATTTCTATACTATTCAGCATCATTGAATGCCATTTTGCATTATAGATATCTCTCCTTGAGCGCTATGTAATTGCTAAATGTGTTTGTCTTTCAGGAAGAAAACTTAGAAAAGATAAGGTATTGTGTTATTTGCTGTCTAACAAGCAAGAAGTAATCTAGAAAGTGTTCTTGCATAATCGGAAATGCTGTTTAATGGTCTTTTGGCTATTGGCATTGCTTCAAGATTAGAAACTGCACTGTTTAACAAGACTGTGTGACAATCATTCAATCGAGACTGTGATGCAAACAAGATCGGCATTGATAATACATTTCAGGCGCTTTTTCCTGTATACTTTTGTTACAGATTATGACGAATTCACCAAGACGACAAAAACAGCATCCAAAGAAAACAGAGAAAGGTTTTATTGTGCTCATTTTTCTGCTTCTTGTTTGCACCATATATAATGAAATTAATATATTATGTGACATTATAGAACTTAATTTGTAGCACGTGCATTTTGTTTCCACTTGTTGCAAATTGCTTGTTGGACTACGTATCTATGCCCTCATTATGTAGGCTCAATAGGCTATCGCACGTGTTAAGATCCCTTAAATTATATAATATACATCCAATCTGTCTGAAGCAGCCACCTGTCTTGTGTGACCACTTTGAAATGACCTGTTAAGGATTCAAAAGTACAATTTACAATGTAACCTTGTGAATATCACCTCAGTTAATATCACAACATGCTTAATGTCATTTAATTTTGAGAATCAAGCTGTATCAGATTCAACTATTTTATCCCGCTTAATCTCATCACTCATTTATTATCCTGACTTTTGGCTAGAAACCATTGGTAATATTAACAAAGTTGCTCAGTATGTTTGTTACTCGACCAGCTGTGTTAAGAAGCCATTTTCATTGGCCTCTTGGGTGATCGCTAGACAGGCTGGACTATGACTAATATTTCACTAGACTGATGATCGTCTTTCAATTTACACTTGACATTTTGATGTCTCCTTGTATTCTGATGAATTTAGAAGTACTTGATCTTGTCTTTGTTTTGTCAACGTGAAATGAGCTGCTGTGTTCATTTCCTGTCCATTAAACAGTCCAATTGCTTTGTAGGTGAGCCCAGTTCTCGCCCTGGAACTCCTGGCTCAACAGCATCCGGAGAGGCTATCAGCAGTGTCAAGGTTCGACTAATTTATATTCTCCATATTGATTGTCAAGTGTGAGTACTGATGCCCTTTGCGGACTCAACTTGGGATACATTTTTGTTTACATAGGCTGGGCCAACGCTGCAAGCCTTGGAGTCACTCAGTTCAGGTAAGATGAGTTTTCAAATCGGTTATCTATCTATCGTCAAGGCAACAATTTCCATAGATATAATTATACAAATTCATACCGTATTTGATTATGATCTTATACTCTAGCTTATGTTGATTGGTTGTTACTTATGCAATAAGAATTGCTTCAAAACACGCATAATTATGTAACTGATTGCACAATGGCTTTATGGAAGTCACACATGGCAATTATACATTTTATTCTTTTGACTTTGTAGAAGAGAAAGTGGCACTTCTGTCTCAGGTATGGCAGTTGATTGAATACCTTAGTAATCATCAAGGTGTAACTAAATTAGTTCAAACCCCATTTATATCCAGTGTTGTGAGAATTACTGTCAAAAAGTAATTAATTACACTACTAATTTACTTTCCCAAAAAAATAATTGATTAGATTACAAATTACTTTCCGTGGAAAGTAATTAATTACAAGTACAAATTACTTTGCCTGGAAAGTAATTAATTACTAATTACTTGGACGTTAGTTTTTAAATTACATCCCTTTCGGTCAGTGTTGTGACCCGCTTAATATCACTTCAGTCAGAGAACCAAGCTCTTTCAGAATCAACTATTTTAATCCACTTTAAGTTCCCCGCTTATTTCTACGATTTGTGGCTGGTAAACCATAGTGGTATTAATGAGGTTGCACTGTACTTTTGAACTCAGATTATATCCCAATGGACAACTTCCCAGTTTTCATTCACATCTCTGGCCAACTACTTGCCATACTGCGTTAGTTATTTAAATTGTTCAATATGTGGTGTCCTGCATGTTAGCCTCGTTGCATGTCTGTCTCATATCCGTCTTCGTGGGTTCTTTTGGTTGTGTTGATTGATATTAAAATAGATCTGGTATGGACCACGTTGCTATCGGCCACATTATGATTCTTGATTATTTGGATTGAGTCGCCAGCCCAGGCTCAACATCAATATCCCAAGTTAATATTATCATATTCACCGAGTTTGGCTATACCTGTACAGTGTGCTTCTGTGGTTACTCATCCCGATTCTTTAGTTGTTTTTGCAATTTTATTTTTAGACATGCGGAGCGATATCAGAGCATACTAAAAAGATGTGCACTAGGTGAGGTTTCTGTTGACGCCTTCCGATAGAGATAACATCAATCATACATGTACAAGCTCTGTGGATTGTACTGATCCATCTGTGGGTTGATCTTTCAATATTATTTTGGTATTATGAATAATTTAACTATGATTATCGCACTGATGGATCATCAGTATGTTGACAATTTGGCTTATTTCCTGGCATCCTTGAGGTATACTACCCTTGCTTCCATCCTTGATTCAGCATCTTCATTGGGTTGATTGATGCTTTTCCTAAACCATACATTTGCAATAGTTTGCAAGTTCGAAGTAGAATAGTTTTCAAGTGAATTTCACTTGTCATCAGTACTGTAGATTTTAAAATCAGAATCTGATTGCAACACATACCTCCTATTGCCTACACTTTCATATTTCACCCATAAGAGATTTAGTCGATGGTAATCTGCATGACGCAGTGCACACACAAGTTCATTCAGTACAAGATGTATTTCAACCAACTGCCAACTATGACTGCCATACTAAGGCAGGCAACAACTTCAAAGATTTCATTAACAATTGTACCACACACTCACAAGATCAAACACAGACGACGTCAATAGCCACTATGCTAATTGTTGCCTCTTGTTGTTTCTTTATGTGATGTATCTAGGTAACAAGATACTGCTATATTTCTACAAAGCTGACAATGTTTGAATGTTTTCAGAACTTCTCGATGCGTGCAACATTCTGATGAGCAACGGAAAGCTGTCCGACATCGGCTCCTAGGCAAGTTAGTTCCATCATCCTCATTATGCGATTGATTGGTTTGGTTGAATTATTGATTGATTGATTTATTGATTGATTGATTGATTAATTGATTGATTGATTGATTGATTGATCGATTGTTTGATTGATTAATTGATTGATTGATTGATTGATTGAT
>OFHS01000718.1:0-36463 GCA_900245855.1 Calvadosia cruxmelitensis
TATTATTATTATTATTTTCATTGTAGAATAAGTTGGTTTACTTATAGGCTGCTGCTTGTATTGATCGAATCGATTCTAATGATTGATTTTTGATGAAATAAAAATTATTGGAATTCAAAAGAACCTTTGTGCTTTTTAAACGAGTGTTTTAGTTTGAGAAACAAGGCCAAGCACTTACCTTATTTAAGATTAGGTATCGCAATATAGAGGAGTAATGCTACAATCACTTTCGGCACCCTCACTGCTGGGGAAAGCTTACAAGAAATTTTTAAATTGTAAGTATCACAGGTTAATTTATTTTACGCAATACAGTATTGCAATTTTTAGCATTGAAATTTGTTAGGTAGAATGTGACTGCGATTTTTCTGTATTACAGATACGTAATATTGGAAATGCCGTTATAATGCTACGTTGTTTTCGAATGAAACATATCCTGGTGAATTAAAAGTAGAAACGACAACACCATAAAGCAAGAAGCAGTCTCAAATCTATATCAACTCTAAGGATAGCAAAGAGAGAAATTAATGTTTTACAAAATTTTCAATTTAGTTATATTCTATTTCGTTTCATCAGTTGTTCTCTCTTTGGATGGACTTTCCGCGTCTGTGGTTACAGGTTCTTGTGATCTGGGTTCGTCGCTTGCGACATCATCTTCACCAATGAAATTAATTTTATCTTTCGGCTCAGCCGGTAAACCCTCCGTTTGCGTCTCGTCGTCTTTACTGGTCGATTTAGGGTCCTTCTTGGCCCATATCATGTTGATCAGAATATATAATAACAAGACTACTATGCATAGAATGCCAAACAGTACGAATGTCGTTGGTGCTCCGTAGTGATGTACAAGAATTCCTCCGATGACCTCACCAGCACCATATCCCAGACCCCAATGCACGCCGTGAAGAATGCATTGCATGGTGGTCTGCGTGCCTGGTTTTGAGTTCAAACTGACGTAAGACAGGCATGCCGCCCAGACAGCAGCCGTCGTGATGCCTGGTAAGAGTTCCACAGCCAATACTAGCCACGTGTATGGTATTACGGAATAATAGAATAATCGTATCGAGTAGCAGATGAGACCAAGATAAAGGACGCGTACTTGGCCAATCCGCTTGATTAACTTCTCAGACAGGAAGTACATGCTGACTTCCGCTACGCAATTTACTGCTGAGATGACACTGAATAGCAGTTGAGTTCCACCGAGATCTTTCAGATGCCAAAATAAGAATGTCTTGATGAACGCCATCAGGAAACCTAAGTAAAGGGCTGTGAAGAGGAACATGACATACGTGGGGCTTTTCAAGGCGGATAAGCCAACGGAAAGCGTCGCAGCCTGACCCGCCTTGCCTTTGGTGCGGAATTTGAATTTGACCGAAACGACAAGTCCAAGGGTCATGAGAACGGCGAACGCGTAGAAGCATGGTGTGTAATCAACGATCTCCCTCGCTTTGTTCATCGAACACCGATGAGTGGTCTTGAGTGATGCGCCCACGATGAACGCTCCCATGCCCCAACCCAGTGACCCGGTCAGCCTCTGTTTGCCATAGCGATGAGTCTCCTTTCCAAGCATTTGCAATGTAGCCGTGTCGACAAGAGCGAGGGTTGGCGATGAAATCAGCGTACCAAACAAGGTGATCATAAACAGGCTAGTAAAGGTCTTCGATGCGTCGATCTTGTATTTATACGTAACATCTTCGTCGTATGAGATGAAATCGATTGGCCAAGGCCATCGACGTTTAGAAAAGAAGTAATCTGATTGTTCTTCATCCAACACCATCTTGTCGATTTCCGCTCCTGTCAATTGCATGTAATCGGTTAAATCAGTTCTATTACAATGTGTGTTGATGATAACTTTCTGTTGGCTCGGGCCCGGCACGAGACACATGGAAAATGTCGATGTAATCAACGCGATTAGGGAAATGACTAAGGCGAATTTGTGGATATGGAACTTGTCAACCATTGCTCCCCACACTGGCGTGGCTAAAAAGTTAACGAAAGGTTTCAATCCCATTAAAACACCGACTTGACTAGGAGTCAGCATCAACTGTTTGAAATACAAAGCCAAGTACGGTAACAATGAGCCCCAGGCCGAGAAGAAACAGAAATAAAACGCCTTGGGCAGTAGTAAAGTCCGATTGACCCTCGGGCATCTGTCGCCAGCAGCTCGGCGTTCTTCTTCGGTGTCTAATCGATACTCGTCCTCGTCGTCGTCGATTTTTTCGGTTTTCGTTTCATCGTCGGCTTCGGTCTCCTCGGAAGTGAGAGGCACCGTCTCCTCGTCGTTGATTCTGTCCTTGGCCATCGAACACTCTTACAAACGTAGTCCCACACCCATGCACTGGCTTTTAAATCTCGATCGCTGTTGACCAGCAGCAGCTAATTGATTTGGCAAGCACTTGAGGTAAACCGGCTCGCAGTACCTCGATCAAACCCGCTAGAATCAACCGACGGGTGTATTCGCCATTTGCTCCCGCCGGAACACAACGACAAAAGGATCTATACATTATTAATAAGCCAAGGCCGTTCCCCTGTGCTTGCACAACTAGTGTCTGAATTCCTATTCGTCAACCAAATCGGCGCGACCATTCTTGCTCAATGACACCACTGCTCACGTGAAGTCACCAGACAAAGGTCAGGCAAAGGTCGCAAGACTGTCTAAGGAGACACACTGCAGCAATTCACAAATCTCATAGAAGGCACGAAGCTACGTTTTCCGTCTGAAAACCACAATGCTCTCCAGCAACAAAGTAACGTGTATGCGTCCATTTGTGTATGCAAATCGTAGATCGAACAGCATAAGTTGGTCTACAATGCAATTCAATGGAAGACTTCTCTCAGGCGGGTAAGCGGTAAGCCTGCCCCACGGAAGACACAAGAGCAAGCGACTCACAGCTGAAAGTCAGCCAATTTCATTCTATCCAGCAATAGCTAAATTATCATGAACTAATCTATTTCTTCATTTGTCGACTAATGCTTCAGTCATCATCAAAGACGCACAGCAAATGGAGAATACGAGTAAATCAATACTGCCTCGTTGCGATGGCTGACGCGTGCGCTGTCGTAGTGTGAACTGTGATCCTAACCCTGGTTTTCATTCCACGGTTAGGTAAATGTAACCACATCACGTTGTTTGTATTTTTCCCAGTTTGGTATCTCTTTGAATAGCGACTCCATCCGTCTTTTCGTTCGTTAGCTCGTATCTTAGCGAGTTATTAAAAATATTATAGATGGCCCTCTTCATTATGAAGTGGCCGTCCTTCTTCCTCTTAATGCACTTACTACATAAAATACGCAATAAATCACGGTCAGACGCGAGTGACAAAGTAGCACCAAAGAAAGACAAATCAAGATTCAATACATCACCATACAATACCACCCTGTATGCTACTTGGCGGCGCATCTCGGTCGGTTGCCAGGTGACGAGTTATTTATAAATATAAGGCACTTAATCTATATACATTAGCTTGAATGTATTACATAATAACTCAACTGTTATGCTATTACGTAATGATATAATTATATTATTCGTAATTATTCTAATTAATGCCAACATCACTCCTGTCTGCACATGCGCAATTGTCACTCGTCTTATATCCACGTGATCTGTCTAAATATATTCACTTGAGCTTGGGCTTGTTGCCGCTCGCACACGCAATCCTATGTCTCCTCGATGTCACCATCCTCTCGAACATTGCCCCATTTCGTGCTGCGTTCTTGGTTGTCTTCACTGCTTAGACATAGCAATGGCATACAGTTCCGCTCATTTCTTTCCTGTCTACGAGATGGAAGCAGCGTTGCGTTCCGTGTCCATCGCATGATTGAAGCGTGCATGACTTAGGGGTCGCACGCATAGCATTATCTCAATGCATTCCCAACGCAATGCATGTCGGGATGCAAATGAACGAGGTGCATAGTTTTCACCTGATTTTCAGCGGAAATTTAATAAACGAACAATTATAGCTAGATAGATAGAGAATGTATTTGAAAATGACTTCAAAGTAATGCAACAATAAAAATTATTTTGGTTGAGACAAAAAATAAATACATTTAAATTCAGAACAATCCCATACAGTTTTCTTTTGGGGGAGATACCCAAGACCTATTGTACATTAAAATTGAAAAAAAACAACATCACTAGCAACAATGCAAATAAAGACAACACGGATAAACAACCACACTTGGAAAATTTTACAGGTACAGAGATGATGTACGTAATAATATGTAAAAGTCAGATTATAAAATAAAATTGGCAATAGACTGATATCGCCAATCGTAGAAAAGAGTACCAATGAATGGGTTTCAAACAAATTCATTTACATTTCAAATCAATTATCAATTTACATATTTACAAAGAAAGACCGCCTGTATCCTACAGTACATGTAATGGGACTTAGCTTGATCAACTGGAAATTGACCAAATCCGCCATGCGCAGTCCCACTGCATTTCGGTACATACTGATACGTAAGTTGACCTCTGCCAAAGGTCAAGACGCCAGAAAAATGCTTTGTTTGAAATGCAATCAGCCGTATTCCTGTCAATGATGGTTAATTTCGAGGATTGTTCTTGGTTTTCAAAATTGTAGAATTCAATTCAAAGCCACGTGCCTAAAACGTTTGTATTCCGTCATGCATTTGGACTGCGCACGGTGAATGAATCGAGTAGTCAATGCATTTTAAATTCATGCTAGTTGACCTCTGCCCGATAATGATGATGACAGCAGGGATTGGCTTTGTTTGAAATGCATTCAATCGTACTCTTTTCTATCACGGTCAATTTCAATCATTGTCCTTAGCTGTCAGAATTGTCAATTTCAGCTCAAAACACGTGACTGTAGTCGCTTGAATCCCAGAATACATCAGGACTCTACATGGATCATTCGCTGCTGTGCAGTATTCTTTCCTTCTATCTCATTTTAAACCAAGTAACTTCATCTCAGAATTTTGTGAAACGTACCTACCTTGGATTAAAATAAACAGTAATTAAATTATAAGAAGCAGTCTCAATAAAATTAATTAAAGATGATCACTACCTGATATTTTGAAAATGCGATCGAGAAGGAGAAAAAAAGAAGTTATCATGCTAAACCTGCTTTAAAACGAACAATTTTTGGCAAGCAGCAAGTCTATTTTCATTTCATTTTATTTATTTCTCCTCGCATTCTACTACCTCCTGTTTCCAAGCAAGCAGTTGCCTCTACGGCACGTTTTACAGAATAGCGAGTTTAAAAGCAAGACTATCCACAGAAAGGAGCTAAATTGGTTAAAAAATTGACATGATGCGTTAAAAAGACTTTACATGCAGCTATTGGTTGAATACACTAAAAATTGCACTTAATTTAGAATACTTCATGTTAACAGATTTTTAAAATCAAGGCTTGAAATTGAAATATATAGACGTGGGAGTATACTGTGTGCCAAAATGTGTTCTGTCAAATGCGCGCGAGCAGCAGCGCGAAGTTTTGAAGTTGAAGCAGGGAAATTTCCCGTACTAACTTTGTAAGCTATTCCGATCTGGGTTCCGACCTCCGTCTCCTTATCACTGGTAGTAAATATTCTTAAAAGTCATCAGAAGTCGATATTCAGAGCTCGATATCTCTGGTTCTTGATGTCTCAATTGAAAAATTCTTTTTGCCAATCGTATTTTCTCATCGAGCTCTATCCGCATGTGAAATATCGATTTTGGTGGCAGTAGCACTTTAAAATATCTGCTTACACAATCGGCATGCTCTGGGCTCCTTACAAACTCAATGTAAGAAGAGATAAAATGACATAGCGATCGGTGCAGATTGCTCCGCACTCTTTAGAATAGATACTGTAGATAGAAACATTATAAGTTTCACTTATAAATCACTACCTTAATATATCTCATCAATAATTAATTTAACGTGAACCTGCATTGGATAACTGCCAGGAGATCCAATCATTACGAATAGTATCTTTGTGCTTCTAAGTATCTACTATTTGGCATGCCACACTGTTGTTTCTGGCTCTCAGGGCAGCACACGCTGGCCTGGATGGTGGTTCTGAAGTCTCTCATGATCATTGAGTCATATACGATTATGTGAATACTCTCCACTTGCTGCCAACTACCATATCTAACCGGTAGGCGTTGAAACGATGGGCCCTTTGGCGACGTTGCTGTTGTGCTTCATTGTGATTGGTTGTCCTTTGTTCTTCGTCGCTGCTGTCATTGGACTGTTTCAATGGTTCGTATTGGATGCGCCGACATATTTTGGCGAAAAGACCAACTATTGTTGACGTCTTCAAAGCGTCAGCGTTTCAAAAAGACGCTGGCGACGTCATTCAAAATCTTAAAACAAAATATTAATCGATCAATTTGTTGTCACATTAACTTGAAAATAACAAAATAATTCACTTGTCAAATATCAATTATGCGATGACTTAAGCTGTGCAATATGCCTACAAATGTGTGCTTATCGTACTTGTATTGCTCTACTACAATCGTGTTTAGTCTAAACTAAAAATATCGCCACCACGGTATGCAAGAACGGCGAAAGGATACAAGGTAGTAATGAATGCACTACCAAGGCATGTCATAAACTGCTTTTACCGCATCAAGAACAAATAAAACAACCACACGTTCAAGATCATGGACATTTCATAACATTCAACAAAGAACAATTCTCAATAAGCGATACATATAAATCTAAGTTTGATGAATTAAAGGTTGACGAAATCACCTTGGACGAAATAACAATTTGCATTGAATGTGCAAACTATTAAACTAAACTGAACGCCGATAGGACCTACTTTTCTAGCATTCCTCATCGCAAATTAGCAACAATTCAGAAATAAATATATTATAGCTTTGTACAATTTCTTGAGTTTATAAAAGAAAGACATCGCTGCTCAAGTGACTGTGGGTGAGACACATCTTGAGTTGGGTCGCACCACGTCCAGATCCAAACTAATCCTCAAAAGCCAGTTTGAGTTTTCTGATTTCAAGAATAACTAAATGATTAAACATAAACGTCCATCAAGAAAATATACTTCAAAATCAATAAATATCACTGCACAACTGTTGTAATATACGTAATACACCTCCATCTAAAGCTGAGAACGAAACAATTCATGAATTCATGGCAAAGGCCTTTTTTATCGCATGAAAATTCAGCACGTTATGCAAGATTTTAAGAGGACAGAAAGCATTGACTTACCATTTTCAATATCCACCAACTTCTTTTCAATCATCTTTCTCTGGTTTTCAATGAAAATCGGTATTTCATTGACGCATGTCTCCCTGCGAGCATTTTGTAGCAGTGAAATCTGTAAAACGCCGTACTGACGCAACTAATAAAACGCGCGATTTTTCTCACCCGGTGGCCATTATGCCCCTCCATGTGAGACCACGTCACGTGACCTCGCACGCGATCTAGGTCTCCTATATCTATGGGCGCATCCAACACTTTTTAGACATACACTTATTTGGGAATTACACTGCAATCTTCTTTGACATTTACAAAACACATAGAGGAAAAGATTTAAAAGCTCGTTTGGTCGTCGGCTACATTCAACATCTGCGTCGAATCTCCATACTCTCAGCCATTGAAATTTTTCATATGAAAATCGTGCCAATGGTCACTTATGGATTTAAGTAATTGCACCCCATCTGTCCACCTCGCAACTGCTCGACATTGACAAGATCAAGGCATTTTACTTGAAATGTGCATTTGGTGTATCTTTGACAACTTCCAATTCATTAACATTTTTGTTCTGTAAGACGGAATCATTTGTTTTTGACCTCCAACATTGTTTTCCTTTCAATCCAGCATCTCTTGCTGAAGCGCTTTCAATCCGTTCTTCAAGATATGACTCCCTCTTCAGTGATGGATATCGTGAAGCCCCTGCTTTAGAGTCTTTTGGTTGGATGCTTGCAAATCAGCCAAATCGTCATTATTTAACAAGAGTTTCTGTACATGGATTCCACCACCACTTATGTTTTACATCTGGATACCATGTTCTTTCAGATAATTGTATATGTAAAGAATGTAAGAAAAGTGCATGTGATAGATACCATATATTTAAATGCAGCAAGATAACTTCCTATATTGATTTTGTTAAGAAATCTGAACAGGAAGTACGTGACAAGTAAATTGAACTATTTTTGATTGCATAGCTTGAATTATAATGTAACCATTTATCATTGTTCAAAATGTCTACCCTGAAAATGGGTGAAATATATCCCTTTGAACATCCAACACTTTTGGGGTGATGGGGGCCATTATGGAATGGGAAATCCAAAAGTGAATGGGATTTCCTAAAATTGAAATCATGAATTTTTGTCGGCGAATCCGGCAGAAGCCATTTTGGATTAAGGAAGCCATCTTTGCTAAATCTTCTTTCAGATGTGAAAAATCAAAAAGAAATCCATAGAAATCCTACAAATTTTGGAAAATATCTGAAAAAATCCGAAAAAAATCCAAACTTTGTCGGCGCATCCAGTCGCAGCCGTTTCAATTGCTACCCTTATTCTTACCCGTCGCCATGTCTTGGATGCTGCTCGTCTCTTCGTCAGTTGCTGTTGTGTCTTCGTCGTGATTGGTTGTCTCTTGTTCTTCGTCGCTGCTGTCATTGGACTGTTTAAAATGTTAACTGTTAAGCTACTGTATGTCAGTATTTACGTTCAATTCTATCTGTAAAATTTCAATTCTACACTAACTTATATATTTTTCTATGATGTATTAAGATGATGCCATTCCCATGTATTCCCATGTATCTGCTCCGTGAAAAAGGCATTAAGTTGCTTATCGGATTTCAGAATAAATGATGATGATGAAGCCAAATAATTTATACACAGTGTAGGGAAAAAATTATCGACGTCACAGGAGAAAGAAGGTCAAGGGCTTACCACAATCAAAGATTAAGCATCGCAATACAGAGGGGCAATGCTACACGCATTCTTGGCACCCTCAGTGCTGAGGAAAACTTGCAAGAAAGTTTTAATTTGTAAATATCATAGGTTAATTTATTTTTGGTAATATTGTATTTTTTAGCATTTAAATTTATTAAGCAGAACTTGACTGCGATTTTATTGTATTGTAGACTCATAATACAGGAAATGTCGTTATAATGCTGATGTTTTGTGAATATGTTGTTATCTGATATCCTATAAACAGAAAGATTCTATGATCGAAACAGTGAAACTACACTTTTGCTGGCTTGATGAGCTAGACTGGAGAGTTGAAATCCCAATATTTGTTCAATATTTAGCCAGCTTAGTGTTTCTAAAGTGCTTTCCATTCTATCATGTTTTCTTTTCCCTACGATCAATTTTGCTCCCCTGTTGATTATCCTTCATTATTAAGTAGGTATTAAAAATGTTATCAAAAATGCATTACCCGCCATACCCACGTTTAGTTATATGACATTGGAATCGATTGTTCAGCAATGGAAAGAAAATGTCAGTTGAACGTGGCTGCCAAAAAATACAACCTTTGGTGCTGTTGTCAAAATTTGAGTTACCCACCCGGCTTCTCTTCGGTACCAACCCTGGGCATAAATAATGAGTGGTCCCTAAGTAAGTGTAAACGAGTAAACATAGGTCCTTGGCCATTCACGAAAATGCTTTCCCGAACAAGTAGGTCTTGATCATCTTCTTGAAGCTTTCACGGAGGGTGTCGTTTCTGCTTCAACTGGCGTCCTCTTCTGATTTTACCATAAACTCAGAAATGTTATCTATGATCCTCCGTAATACCTGGATGGATTTGGCAAGCATTCTACATGCGTTTACTTTATTCTCACTTGGACATAAACGAATGATCTGATGTAAACAACAGGTAGCCTACTAACTCGGCGATGTGATGTCTCCGTGAGCCGTTCGAGGCGCTTGAATGACTTCTTTGAGGTTTCGCTCACAATTATCAGCGCCTTGCTTTGTGAATAATGGCCAGCTATTAAAGCTATACGGACAGGTAGCACGGGAGTACCAACTACACCAGCAAATAAACTGTGCAATAATTTACTGGAAATATTGACATTTATCAAAGAAATTTCCCAAAAAGACAAGCTTCTTACGTGGCGTCCAGTGCTCATAGCTCATTGGTCAAAAATCCAGGCTTGCCACGCTGATTGGTCAAAACCAAAGAATAAAAATAATAATCACACAGCTTTTGCACCAAAGCAGAGGGAATAGCAAATGGCGATCGCTGGAGAAACAGGCTTATTAGGCCTACAATTGCGATTACAGTACTACTCCCGCCTGTTCAGTAGTTTTCTAAGCTATAGAAGTCATCGTATAACCAACAACTAGCCATTTTGATCCATACTTGCAAAGGAGAAACAATCATAGTAGTCTTGACAGCACTGTTTACAAGTCCCAAAAGATGTCTGCTTTGCTCGAACAGAATACGGAGAGCCATCAGCTCTGCCCGTGCAAAGGTGATGTTTTTTCTCTCAATTGATTGTGTAGTTAAAATAATGTTAACATATTAAACGGACCATGTACGGAGTCGTTCACGGTCGGCTCGGGTGTAGGCAATGTATCAACAGCAATGGGCAAAGAAAACCTGATTTAATATATGCGATGCAAAGTTTGACTATGGGTTGACAACAGTCGAATGTTTTCCTCTAGCAACAGCCAAAATGAAAGTTGTAACTCTTCGCAGGTAACATGAATCAGTCACTGAGCTTCGTTTTATTAATTTGAACTAAACTATATGCTATTTTTTTCGAATTATTGAATGTCAAATTGCCAACGCTAGTATTTTCGTGGATTGGAACAGTCCAGTACCTACGACTAGGTACTTCTTGAATCCTCCTAAGAATTCCATTTACAATCTTCTTAAAACACAGTTTATAGCAACATGGAAGGTCAAATCAGAGAAAGCCATAAGAACATCGAAGATCAAATCTCGAGAACATTATTATCTGTTCAAAATTTACTCGATTAAAGACGTACAATACTGCAAATGTAGCCGAAGGAATAAAAATTTAAGAACATTCTGAGGTTCAATCTTGTGAGCAACTAAAACACATCCAAGCTGAAGTTTACTTTGCTTGTTCATGTTAAAACAGTGTATG
Source organism: Calvadosia cruxmelitensis (assembly GCA_900245855.1). Taxonomy (NCBI): domain Eukaryota; kingdom Metazoa; phylum Cnidaria; class Staurozoa; order Stauromedusae; family Kishinouyeidae; genus Calvadosia; species Calvadosia cruxmelitensis. The sequence goes on from OFHS01000718.1 coordinate 11,035, forward strand.
CACGAACAGGAGTTGCAATGTCGAGGTAAACATTAATTTCTCGTTGAGAAAATGTTGAAAATCAATATCACAAACATTGGACAACACTGACATTAGGTCATTAAGCTGCAAAGTATTAAGGTACCCTAAAACGGTAAGGCGGCATGGTACAAGAATATTGTCAATAAAATATCCTCTGGCATTCTCCAAGTCGAGAATCCGGCACAATGTGCTCGTAACCAGAACATAATCAAACAACTGTGACAATTAAAGTAGACCAAAGCCAAAACACGAGAAACGAATTTCAACATTTCGTAATTCTCAGACAAAATAACAAATGAAACAAGTCAACACGAGTGAAAGAAATAACATTAAAATGACACGATAACCTAGAAGGATAACCTAAGTTGTCGCCTAGAAATTACTTGCTTCGAAATGTAACCGTCTTCGGACGACAGAACTATGATCGTTTCTGATGTTTCTCCCCATACTTTCTTCGCGTTTTTGCCTTCCGAAACTTGCCTTATCGTCGAAGTAGGATGTCGCACACCATGGCAATTTTGCGCAACATGGGCTGGTGAAACTGTTGCCTTTGCATCACTCAGCGATCTTTGCAAGCGGACATATATCGTGGTTGTAAATAATAGTTGTGCTGTTACCTGCATGTGGAACAAACCAAGGCCGATCACGACACAACAACAAATAGCAGCAATGAAAAGCGAATCGAAATAATCTGAACTCAACGCCATACTCGACCAAACATGACTCTACATTCCAGGTTGCAGAGTAGGGAGAGATCTAGGGTGCAAAGAGGCTAAATTGTTCAGGTGTAAGTGAACAGAATGCTGGAGAAGATACTGAAGTGCACACTTTAGGTGCACCAATGAACAAACAGGGCGTAACGTTCGACTAAACGCAACTTGGCAGCTGTTTTTTTAGTAAGAATGTCTGTATACAGATCGAAAATGAAGAGCAGCACACATTATTTTTGTTGTACAGCCAAATTTCAAGTGCGCAAAAGTCCACAACTCGACAGATTTCGGATTCACACTTGCCACGCTCTGCAGTCTGGTCTATATTCACTCCCAATGGTGCACAGCCTTGACATCTCTCGACTCGCTCCATTTCAAAATTGATACAAATTAAAGTAAAAAAAAAACACGTACAAATCGTACTCAATGACATCAGGGCAACCCCGGTACGTAAGAAACATATCTCGCGAACTCTTGTGTTCCTACACTCGCAGCATCCACCGAAAATAATAAAAATAAAAATTTGACAGCGTCAATACGTTACTACAACCATTTTCCAATACGATTGTTTTATCAGAACCCAAGCAGCGAAGAAGATAAATATGAATGCTCTTATAACAGGTAACTCCCAAACCAAGCCAATCAAACTCGAAACATGCTCCTTGTTTTCACTCTTTCGACATCAGATCGCATTTGAATCAATCAAATTACAGGCTTACGGAACTAACACAATTGTCTACTTACACGACATCGCTAAGCTGGCAACAACTCCTTCAGCTACGTCTCTACAAAGTTAAATTAGCTGCAACAAATTTCGATGCCATATGCGACATCTTCCGATGCAAACAATCAATCGCTGTCATTTTAGAACCTTCTATTGACGAACAAAAGGAAATAATAATGAATGCGAGGTTATGAAATAACAACAATGTGCAATGGCCCCCTTGAATTTGAAAATCTCAACTGAAAGTTTATGATTGGATCCTACGAGTAAACTTGATTTATACGGCCGTAGTATGCTTTTACAAAACATCATTGCCCATTGGAAACGGATAAGAATCTCAGTATTTCCTTGCTGTATACTCTTCCTTGCGTTTTGAGGCAACCACGAAGGACGTTGCAAAATAACCATCGAATACTATTATGTTATTTGTTATAAAGACTAGTGAAGAAAATCACCAAAGGTATGTGATGTTGTCTCTGTATGAGATGCCAAAATGTGTATACTGCGTCTTGCCGTATTACACTGCGTCTTGCAGTATTACACTGCGTGTACAGTAACACTGACTTTAGTTTCATGATTGAAATTGTCGAAGGCTTCGAAGCAGCTACTCTCAACAAATCCGCATCATTCGTTGTTTGCAATTTCAAAAATTGCAAGCACAAATAACTACATCACTGAGCAATTCTATGCACGTCGAAAACATATGCTTGCAGCAAAATTGCTTGTCCAGAATAATGACTTATTGAGACGATGAAACTGTCGCACGGACCCCGTGATAAAAGCTGCTATATAGCAAAATCATGTCTCGACAAAAAAACCTAGGGGTGACTAGACAAACGGCATCTATGCAATTGATTGCAATAAAACTACAACATTGTGAGCAAAAACATTTGAGCTGAGCATGCATTGTGCAGAAAAATAGCTACATCATTAACGGGTTGCACAGGGATACGTTTTAGCTTGCTTTCTACTTCATAGGATATCAAATCTGCAGAAAAAATTGCTGACAATTCTTCAACAGAGCATAATAAACAATAATAATAAACTCGCAACGTCAATATATTCTTCTTTAAATTCCCTTTGAAATACCATCTAACTAAACCTGATTTTAGCTCCAACCTACTCCCAATCATACGCCAGTTGTGACCCTAACCAACCTCAATCTTGATCGTAAGCCAGGCTTCGAGTATAACGCTACGAACTCAAATTATAATCCTGATCCAAGTCCTTGTCCTACCGATGAACCCCTCTACCGGACCAATAGCTATTTGGTTATATATCCGATATTGCAGGACAAATTTTAATTTTGGCACTAAATTTAAAACAATATTTTACAATCATTTCCAGACCATGATCATAATCTTCTATTAAGAATCCCACTAAGATAAATTAAACTGACATTTAATCAAGAGGATGTGATAAAAATTGTACAAACAAACTGTTAGGCCTAATGGAGAAACATATATATGTGCAACAAACATTACATGCGATTCAGTTTCAAACGATCTACTTTCGTAAGCCTGTTCTTCATACGTGATTTTTGCATATGATCTCTTGGGCAAATACAACATACTCAGCACGTTGAAAAAGTCGTCCTACGATATCAAGGTGCTATAAAAATCTCACCAGTTGTCTGTCTAAATCAATATAAAGACAAGGTGGTCGTATAAATCACTTACAACAAATCGTGAAACTTTCTAACTGCAGGAGTTATGACAGTTGTCATCAGCATAGCCAATTCACGAACTACAAATACGAAAACAAAACATCATGTAGTGGTTAAATATAGAGAAATTTTATGTTTTAATATTAAACTTGTATGTGTGTAAGCTCTACTACTACACATTGAAGGATATAAAACCATAGCATCCTATTTGAAATCATCAACAGAGGTAAGAAAAACACAAGATGCTTCTAGCTTCAATTTTCAATGTGAAGAAATGCACCCGAACAGCAGCATCAAACAGATATGAACTGGTCTCCTAAACTTCTTGACTAACAGTAAACAGCCAACAACTGAAATAGAAGCTTTCGTTAATGTCGACAAACTTCTGCCATGTTACTGATACGCAGCCAGGCTCGCGGTTGGATGTTGTTCTAGCTCATGAAAATCAGCCTCATGTCATTTTAACACCGCAAAACAAACACAAATGCCTGCTGACAACACGGCGAATTTTGCTCATTGCTCCGGGAATGCGAGTCCCGTTTTAAACATGATCGTAGAATAGGATTAACAAAAAAGTTTCTTGAAATCATAGCAAGTTGCAAGGATAGTCGTTCAATCCCAGACTAGCTCTAACGCAAAACCATGTTGCAGAGCTAAAACGAACTATTCAGCGATGAGCACAGTTTATGTCACGAAAGACCTAGAGAGCATCATCTTCATCATGTGCACAACGACACATAAACCAGCCATACATTTAAACTAACCAACAGTAAATACTAACAGAGCTGTGATTTCAATAAGAGTGGATATATTCGTAATCAAAAATAGGAGGCTTCGCTAAAACAGCGACATGATCTGCAAATATCTGGGCGTTTTCCAAATAGGAATTAACGCTGGATACAAGATAATAATGTAGGTCTAACGACTCAGCATGGAGCACTTTCGGAAATCGAACAAAGAAGGACGATTTTAACGGTGTGTCCCTACCCTACATCTCGATCTCGCACATCTGATACGGTACGCTCGTGTTATATATCGTTCCATCCAAGTAGCACACATTGTCCCACATTCGTAATCAGCCAAACGATAACACATCCCAGTCTGGAAAGTTCGTATGTTACGCCGAAGATCCCCGGCGTGGGACAGGCTCCGATTTGGCAACTGGCACGGAATTTTCAAAGATTTAGTACTAGACTCAGTAAAAATTATCCTGTTTTGGCGTGGGGCAAGCTTTGGCGCAGAACTCTGGCATAATCTTCGGTGTACACAAAACAAACTTTCCACACTGGAACATATCCTTCACGATAAGATATATGTCGTGTATTATGTAATGTCTTGTAATGTCTCCTTGCAGCGCAAATCATGATTGCTCAAGGACGGCAGTAGAGGAAATACCAACATGTGAAGATCTCATTGAAAGTGTGACAGGGTCCATAACGATATCAAACAACAGTAAACAACATCGACGAAAGATCAGTGAATTACGGACAAAGGTATCTCTGCGGTACATAAGAAACTGGCATTGCTATTTGCTCTCGTTCTGACGGGATTCTGTGTCATTCACGTATCGATGAAATCTGTGGAAATATTTCCAATTCGTTTGGCGCAATGGTTCGCACCAAATATGGAAGACACAAGTGAGAAGAGAAATCGAGCACGATGACTGGCTAATCACGACACAAAAGAACTGATGATGGAAGATTGATCTCAGCATCTTTCCACAGCAATTACGTTTGCTGCGTTGCGACTACGACACATGGAAGACCAAAAATGTCCACATGGGCCTCAAGTAGACGACACGTTGTGTTGAGGAGAACGACATGATGAATGAACTGGTAGAATTACATCAGCTTTTCCGTCCATGACACATTAAATTACTTGCAGCATGCTCGAGGTGGCAGATGGCGGCTGACCTACAGCGGATGGGGATCTTTTTCGCCCAGTGTATACACTGCCAGCCTTTCAGCGACAAAGATCAGCAACGTATGAATCAGCCATCTCGAGTGACCAACACATGGTGTCGGTCTGAAAGAATGGATTGTTTTCTTTGCGACAACCTTAGAACACACTACCGTGTTTCAGAATCAGCAAGACCACAGACGTAGACCTACCGTCGACAACGAGCAACCTTCCAAATGTTAGTTTTCTAATAATTGTACTAATTATAAAGCGAAGCAAGCTATCTGTGCAACGAATGCCCGAATATTATTTGGTACTTTGCAGAGCAGATTGGCAACGGCTTACAGCATGTAAATAGAGGGACGACGGACGTTTGATCTCGATAAAGTGAGTGAACGAGGCTTTAATGTGTTGTGTTATTGCTGCCATCGTAAAACAACATTAACTTTTAGCTGACGAATTTGTTGGACCAACGAATTTGCTGTTGACATTAAGAACATCTAGCTTCTACGCCCAGAGATACGTTTTAACGATATCGTTGAATTAAATCTGATAAGGCAGCGAATGCTGCAAGAGGCCTAGATGGGCTAGACTGCAGAACGTGGCAAGTGTGCACCGGAGATCGTCCGAGTTCTAGAAATTTGCGCACTTGAGATTTAGCTGTAAAACAAAATGTGTGGCTTGTGTGCTGCTCTTCACTTTCGATGTTTACAGTGAAATTCTTAACAACAAACAGCTGCCATGATGCAATTTAGCTGAAATTTTGTTCATTGGTGCACCTAAAGTGTGCACTTCAGTATCTTTTTCAGCATTTTGTGCACTTGCACATGAATTTAGCCTCTGTGCACCCGAGATCTTGGCGAGATGTGCCATGCTCTGCAGTCTGGAGTCGATGGGTGCAGTCTAGCTGCACGTTTGCTTGCTGGACTCAACATTTCGAATCTTGACGTAGTTGTTCTGTGTTTAATGCCTTGTCTAAGAAAGTCCAGAAAAGCACGTAGACTTGCAACTATGCTCAGATGCCAATGGTCTTTCAGCACAAACTTCACAAGTTATTCAGCAACAATAAATGAAAGATCTTCGAAGCTAAACAACCGAACAACTCGAGCTTGCTTTCATTTAAAGTTCAGCCTGGACAAAATATAGCTATGCCGAAATTGTAAAACATCGTCACATAAATGTTATTACATCATATTATCAGCAACAGTCATGAAATAAAATCCTTAAGAACCACTTGCAAACACCGTCATACAGAGGATATGCTATCGACAAGAGACAGCATACTCGCACTTGGATATGTAGTACATGTCAAGGATACGTTATTTATAAATTACAAACAGCAACAGAGATTCAGCTTGCTTTATCCTCTGCTACAAGCTGTTCAATGGATTGCAACAGGGTAAGGAACGAATTATAGCGATACGACATCAAGTATTTTATGTAAACACAACACAAAATAATTTCAGCAAACGAACGTCAACAACAAGGAGGTCACTACGAAGTGCCAAAAGTGAACAGTGACCGACAAAAGCGAAGTTTCAAACACCGTGGGGCAGAATTATTAAATAAATACAAGGACATCATAGCTGTTGACAAATGTAGCTTTAAATATACTGTTAAAAGTAAATTACTAGAACTTACATAAATTTTAAATGAGACATAGACATCAAGAAACAAACGAAAATATTGTACACTATAACATGACTGTATAACCTAACCATTGTAAAACACATTATTGTAAAGATTTGTTTATATGTCTGAAATATACTACAATCAATCAATCAATCAATCAATCAATCAATCAATCAACGTCTCATGCAACGAATTTCTAGGCTAAACAAATTGGACTTCGAAGGAGAGAAACGTTCCTGGAAGCATTTGACTATTTCAATTCAAGATTGCTGTGCCGACATAAATTGGGAAGCATGTTTAGCTCACTTGTGAAAACACTGAAACCTACGGGTGAAATCATGCGACTTCGTTTGCAGGTTTTCCAGGATAAAACAGCATGCCAAGCACTTCACTAGCTTGCAGCCCTCGTGAAAGCATTGGATTGCAGTGTAGCATAAACAGTTAAACATAGTTGCTTTCTTTGCAAAATACAGGACTATATTTCAGAACGAAATACGACGATATGACACTAAGAGCAATCACGACAAACTGTACAAGCTTCAAGCTCGCAGCAATTCCCTTCCATTATAAAGTACACAGAATAACACATACGACGAAGGGAATTTCTAATACCAAAACAAGCACAGTCCAAGCACAGAATAGTCAAAGATTGCAACACACAAAATATTTGACGATGAAAGAACATACTGCAGGGAAGTAAGCTTGACGGTGTTTCCAACTCGTTCAGTCCATTCTGATAACGTCTTGACGTGCAAGGCTGCGGAAGAGAGTAAGACGTAGGTCGCAATATTGTGTTCCGGAAAGGGCTTGAAATAGCAACCATGTACACTCGTAGAAATCTGAATCAACACTGTAAACATCTATCAATAGTTACTGGTATAGGGAACTCTCAGATAGATTGAATCGAGATTTGATTTGTATTTATGCGTCCATGAAAGTTTCGAGATTGTTGATGTCATGTATATGAGCACGGTGTTTCGAAAAGTAGCTGCAGCAACAACATGAGATTTCGATGCTGTTGTTTACGCAGTAAAGTATGCCTATTGTAGGAATGATTTCAGACCTACAAACATCACAAACCCTCCCTTGTGCGTATGAAAACATTGGATAATGTTTGTACTACAAGATACTCACATGGTGTGCGTTGTTTTAACGTCCAGTAAACAGACTAGCAAGCAAACAATTCACATCAGTTTGCTCATCAACTCGTATGCTTCTCGTGGCCATAAACTTCCGCCTGAATATCTGAGGGTCTTCAACAGCGACAAGTAAGCAGAACTATGCCAGGATTGGAGTTCTCGCACACGAAGCGCTAAAATTTGCAAAATAAAGCTGGGGTTAACAAACGTTGGACATTAAAACAAGACATTTACCCACAGCAGCAGAAAAACGTGCTGACTTGGGGCAAATTTCAACGGGAATAGAGGTAGGCTAGAACCCTCACAAATCGAGAAAATCAACAATCAGACGTTAAAAACCAAACAGAAGTCAGCAATACTGGATACGTTTATGAACCAAATCGATTATGCCTAGACAACTAACTTATTTCACGGAGGAAAAAGCAGATGTTAAGCAAGGTGTACACTGAAAGCAAATCCCAAACGTCAGTTTCGTGTTGTTGTCCACCATTTTGAATGACTGCTGCACACGCAACTGGTTTCAACAATAAAGTTGACAGAGCAAAACGTTTCGCCATCGTGTTGCCATGCTTTCCCTGTCTGATAATTGTTTGAAGGATAGAATTATACGGAAATGTAGCAGCCAGAGATCGTATACATGACATCGCTAACTTCGTAGGCATTGTCAAACGGTAGGATTAGAAAAAGGCTCGTCCGCCACCATAACACTTTACATAGAGCAATCGAAGCAGTTTGAACATTGTTCAGCAATGAGAAAAATCAATCGAAAAATTAAAAACAAGACCAAGGTAGTTACGATAAACTACATTTGATAGCTGAAGAGATGAAAGCGGCATATATACAGGGTTACCAGGTATCCGTTGTTTCCCGGAAACGTCCCGTATTTATGTTATGCAGTGCCAAATTCAGTTGATTTTGCTAGACGTTTCTTCCCAATTTTCAAATGTGCCGTATTTTTCCTATGTGGTCTGGGAATCCTACATGTTGTGATTGACACCGCTGCGTTGACGTCAAACAAATCGAGCGATCATTCCTGCGGACTATGCTTCGAATTGCTCAAATAAATGAGCTTTTAGACTCCAGTCAAAGCGAGCGAATGCAGAACGACAAGCTGATTACTAGGCACACGAGCATCAAATGTATGTTCGGAAAACTGAAGAAGAAACCAAGGTATGAAAGCAAAACCTAGCACTGTCAAAAAAAAATCACAAACTATGAAGGCATCGGGTAAACCCACTAAGCAAAACGGACAAACCACCTTACGAAAACCACAGAAATGCAGCTGATCTGAGAATCGCCATACAATCGCACTGAAAAGGCTGCCTGTCATCTGTCAAGGAAAGCTGATTCAGAGATCATACATTCGTTTCCCTCTTGCCAGGAAAGCAAACCATCTTTCCCAAGAAGCGTCAATGGGATGGAGCAAACATTACGGAAATGAAAGCGCAAACTTGGTATGGTACTTCGAGGCAAACTATGGAAATTACATTACTCACTAAACAGTGTAAGTTACAGATAACGGGCAAATTGACGTGGAATTGAGTTCGTAGATGATACTAATACCTGCATTCATTTTAAAAATGAAGATAGTTAACGATAGCTAAGTAGGACAGGCAAATCACATGCAACTAAATTAGAGTATTCAAAGTACCTATTCGCAAATCCATAGAAGTCAATTCCCTCAACATGGAAAACGTCATAGCATCCGCCATTTACGATACCGATTACAGTACCACTTGAAGACGAGGCTGGACCTTAACAAACAAATTACGTAATCCCATAATATAAGTGATGATCAATTGTGTCAGTCTGCTCTTGAACGCAGTGCAAAATTCACTGGCGCGTTCTGCGAGGGCAAGAAATATCCAGACAAGAAGCGGACTAACGGAGACGACTTACGGTAGGCAGCCCGTAACCCTCCACATGCCAATTTATGGCGGCTCTTATACAAAACAGATGTGGAGCTTTGGAACTTATATTCAATTATGCCCTTGAATTTAAACGATCACCAAGGAAAATCCAACTACATTCTAACCAAATACCATGACCATAACAGGGATTTGTAAAAGAGAGAGTTTCATGTCGAGCATAAGGTGAGTTCTGCTGTGACGCAGAGTGTATTTGCCATCGTTGTGTCTCAATAAAAATTGCAACGTATTTCGTCCTTGCGGTTTACTGATGCGCAATCGCGAGCTCGTTGTTGCTACATGCAGGGAAGGCGGTATCAAAAGCAATCGTGTAGCTCAAACCAAACGAGCTGCAGTTGATGAACACATTTCAATCTTGGATTTTGCAAGAGGGCAGGTTCAAGTTATCCCAAGAAACAACACGATCATAATGTGAATGCGTTTCGTTTCGCAGACATTGGTTACAATTTGCAACAAACTTGCATGCTGACTGTGCTTTACTTCGACTGTCCACGAAGGGAATATGTAAACACGTCAGCAGGAAGGCCAATAGGCAAGCCATCGATCGTGTTTGCATGACGGTTCTTGGACATCGGCGCTAGATAATGCCAAATAAGCAGCCCCACAACTGATGGGATGATTATCAACACAAAATCCAAGAAGCGGTGGCAACGTCTCTCACACAAAATAAAAACCTTAGCCTTAGTCAAACAGATCAACACCTGAGAGCTCAACTTGGTAGATTACAAACACCATTAAGAAAGAACGCATGGCATGAAATTGAATTCTCTTTGCCTGGACGTCCCTCACTGAAAATAAAAACCTTAGCCTTGCTCAAACAGATCAACACATGAGAGCTCAACTTAGTAGATTACAAGCACCATAAAGAATGAACGTATGACATGAACTTGAATTCTCTTTGCCTGGACGTCCCTCACTGAAAATAAGAACCTTAGCCTTGCTCAAACAGATCAACACCCAAGAGCTCAACTTAGTAGATTACAAACATAATAAAGAAAGAACGTAGGACATGAACTTGAATTCTCTTTGCCTGTTCAAACTTGTGCTCACACTATGGTGAAATTTCAGTTCAACGAATACAACCTCAAGTTGTGAGTTTTCTAAAATCATTGTTTACAATAGAAATACATACTGTGACGATTTTAAACGTTACCCCAGCCTGGGGATGTGAAATAAGGATTTACTACAAGAAAATAAGGTCTACAAAGCACCGCCTACGCTGCAGCAGAAATTATAACATCGAGAGGGAACATGCCACCAGGTTGTGTGTTCCAAAACCAGTATTTTGTAAAACAGAGTTGACAGATCTGCCTACAAGTGCATGGGTGTTTCAGTAAAGCAAGCAACGACTTCGCAGGATGCAAGTTCGTCTTCTTGAAAGAAAGTGCCCAGGAGACCAGCAGCAGACACAAGAATGAAAACAAACAACAAATTCTGCTGTTTCACCATAATATTTCAAAATGCACGAGGTATGCCGTACGTATACCAAAAAGACTTGCACCTACGATAAGTATATGAACTTGAATCCAAAATAATGATCACCATGTTAAATCCACAGCTTGCAGATACATGTTGTGATTCTTAGATAGCCAGGTTTATGTTTAGGTCACGTAAAGCATTTCTTGCTGTCAGGTCTGGCTTCTTAACTGGTTACAACGTGTCATGCTCATGCCGTGGGATATAGAAAGCAACTGTTGAGATCTGACTACAGAATATTGCATTAAAATAAAGCTACATGAATAGCACCTGACGACATATACGCCTTCAGAGCAAATGATGTTGGAAAGATTCCAATAACGACGGCCATGTTGGATGACGCACGAGAAACGAACTGACGTTTCATAAGAGCAGATGGGTTATTTTTAAAACTAAAAAAAAACAGTATAATGCATGCTTTAATTTCGCTTCAGCTTATGATCCAGGCACATTGCAAAGCGATAAGGCAACCTTCGGCATATTGCAATGCAAAACTAAGTTGAACATAATTCTGCAAGCGATCAGTTGAACCTTACAGCTGGGAAAAAAGCACGCTTGCGAACAAGAGATCACACGAGTCACCATACTCATAGCAGAATAAACAGACATCAGAATAATATTCATTTGAATAACGAACAGAAATGCAAAGCTCGTACTTGCCATTGCTGTATTACAGGTATGTCGTGCGTGCGGCATGTTGTAAGTTGCGGATTGACAAATAATATCAACCACGAGTGTAATGTATCGAAAGCAATCACAAGCAAGTAAACAACTAGGCAATTTAATAATCATTTCTACCTTTGGAAAGAGTTGGTAATTGCATGGCAAGGTAAGGTAACGAAGATCAATCATCTGTTATAACGAAGAAACTGCCACCAACACCAAAGCACGCGCCGGTCACGGAGAGGCTGAAGCGGCACAGTGATGGACCGAGAGAGGGTGTGCTCCAGGACAACGCGGAAGGGGACGGGGGCAGCAAAGAGGGCACGTCAATATTATGGGCTGCCAAAGTGCTGCAGGATAGGTTCTGGACAGATTGGAGGATGTAAACGTGCGGTGACAGCAATTAATCCAGCTCATCGTCTGTTCACTTAGAATAATGTCAACACGAACAGCACCCGCGAACCAAACGCAAAACAAGGAGCTATCTACAGTATACCACGCTGCTCAGTTGTTCCTTCTTAAAGGCTCACATGTTTTGCATCGCAGAAAACTATTGCGATGTACATTGTACAAGGCTAAAGTGGGAACACACACTCATGCACGGGGGTATCGTTCAAGATATCGAGCCGATGTGTTCTTATGCGTCAGTGAGTTCTAAACATAATAATAAAAATATAGATTTTGACAGTGCAGCAGTCCGTCGGCCAGGTTGTGCATTGAGCATATCGACACAGCATTCCTCGGAGGAAGAGAAAAGTCATTCCTTTTAATTACAACCATGAAAAGAAATAAACTTAGAAAATTGTCAACAAAATGTTGTGGTACGACAAAAACCAGTCGCCCCACAGAAGGAGTGTTGAGGAAGCTATCTAGTAGCTGTTTAAGGAAAACAGAGCCAATAGAATCGAGCATAATAATTGCACTGAAAACAAAAGCCACATGGTGTAATATATTATCATATTTTATCATGGGTTCCCGAGTGTAGTGAAAGTAAAGAAGTTAATGCCATACCAAAGCGAAGACCGAATCCAAACAAACAACAACAATTTTCGAAACAGCCTAAAGCAGAATGCCCACTCAGCAAGAACAAGAACGCGACACACCCTGGAAGCACACGAAACCCTGAACATTCAATAACGTTGATTGGAGAATGCTGTTTCAAGCAGGCTTGAAGTCGAGAAGAACTGACCAGTGACATGTCACAAGGATTAGTCAGACACAACGAGGAAAAGACAACTCGGCAAGGTATGGGAGACGTTAAATTCTTTCACTCTGCCTGTTATGAAACAGTTTATGCAACGAAATGCCTCGAACTTCAGGAAAATAGTGATATCGCAGCACACACTTCTACGTAGAAGAAATTTAGATTTGCAAGCTCGTTTACGCTCGTTTACATTTGCTTTCCGCCATGGCACGATGCTACAGCATGACACAGATGTGCTCGGGTTAAACCGCCTCGTGACAACCCACCGTGTCCAAATGTTTCGTTATGTAATAATAACCTTCGTTACGTAATAATAACCCCCGCGATTTGAATTTTGTATGGCGGTAAAAGAAAGAGAAGGATGCGATAGGATCACAACAAGCTGGCAGATAAAGATTTGTTCGCTCTGTGTGGCTGTGACAAGAGTTTGAAATCACAAAGCTGTAAACAACAATCCGCAAGCTTCGTCTACAAAGAAATTGCATCCACCTAGCCAGCTAACACACGATATAAACATAAAATATTCTACAACTATAGTTTCAAGCAGAACTAGACAGCAAGAGACTGTTCCAGAGTCAACACACTTATTTTCAAAACCTGCTGGTAAAGAGTTAAAGACCTTGTCCAGTAGGTCGAGTTGTCTACTAGACCTTGTCCTTGTCACAGTGGGTCCAATGTCTGCACCAAGGTCTGCACACAAAGCTCATCACCTATACAATATTCTATGGCCTTCATGTTTCATGACTGATTGAAGTTTGTTTTCGTTTGAAAAATGGTGGTGTATAATTACTTCAATTAGAAAGCATTTGTTTATTTACTAGCTTACTCAGTGGCTGTTCGTACCATTGAAAACGTTCCAGCAATCTTTTAGTTTCCAGAGAAGACGTAGCATGCACAAAATTGGGCATGGGCTAAACCTTCAAGTCAATGAGCACCCTTTAAATAATATTTAAAATGATGTTTATTTAGTAGTATAGTAGTATGTGGGTATACATTTCTGAAAAAACGGCATGACATGCGAATTACAGTCAGAAAATGGGAATAATTAATTACAGTGAAACCTCGTTAATATCACTATGATTTTCCAGTCAAAATTCGTGATAATAAGCGGGTCGTGATATTAAGCGGGTTAAACTAGTTGGTTTTGACAGAGCTTGGTTCTCAAACTGAAGTGACATTAAGCGGGTTGTGATATTAACCGAGGTGATATTAACGGGGTTGCACTGTACAATCAAATAGTAAATAGCAAGATAAATTTTCATTAGATAAAAGTTTTTTAAAAGGTATAAATATTCGATGCTGATCGGGTTTTGAGGGAAAGAGAATTATAAAACACGATAACATTTAGAACAGCTAAGAATCAATGCCATCATTTCAATGTCATCATTTTTTAGCATTTACATTGTTTGTGTTGGCAATTGACAATCAAGAGGAATTGATCACGTGATATCTGTAATTTGATTGGTGGCTGTGTACCATGTGATTCTTAGCTGTTCTAAATGTTATCGTGTTTTATATTTTCTTACTTCTTCGACGATTACATCTGTTTTGCCAACGTAGTTTGTCCGCTCGAGTCATAATTCTTGAACTCCAATAGTTTGCAGGGTCTCAACCCAGAAATTTCTAAAATCGCTTTTGGATCACCCTATAGCTGACAGGCATAAATCATAGATGTAACCTTGGAAGTAACTATTTCAGTTACAAATTACTCAAAAAAGTAACGATTACATGTAATTAGTTACTTGTAACGAATTACGTGACAGCTCTGGACGTAACAATACCTAGACTGAGATACAAGTGAGATAAATTCAAAGTAACAAATAACTTAGGAAATAGCCACGTGAAGGTTGTTTTGATTTGATTTGATTTATTTGTCAAAATAAGTAATAATGATTGACAGGCAAGCACAGGAAAGTAAAACTACTTATACTATACGTGCAGCCTAATAACATTAAAAGAACTCTTAAGGCAATTGTAAGAACAGTTGCCTCGAATCCCTCGATCAACCCACACCACAGTCGCCCAACTGCACTCAGGATATTGCAAAAATCTGCGCTCTTACCAGCATCGCATTGACCCGAGCCGCCGAGCGTGCCAAATGTGTGCCCAAAGTGTGGCGCAACGCCGCATAATGTGACACATTTGTTTACCTGCCCAGAGGAACCGACAGATCTGAAAATCCGTGATCTCTGGCATAAGCCCAGAGAAACGGCGCGATTTCTAAATATCTGGCCTCAACAACACTAAAGCTGTCACGGACGGGCTACAACAACAACAACAATCTAAATTTATAGAATTCCGCAAATGAGATATACCTCTGCATCCTTCTAATACGATGGATCTTGTGTAACTTAATCTTATCGCTCAGGTTGAACTAACAAGTTTTTAGAAACCTGTTAATACTTTGTGTTCATTCTGTACATTGTTTATATTCTGTTATATGCTATATGTTGTGCCAAAGCCAAATAGTACTAGGCCCATACAGTCAAACCTGTATTAGCGGCCACCTCTATAGAGCAGCCACCTGTGTATAAAGGCCACTCTTCATAACCTCAAAATGACATTTTCTATAGAAATCAACCTGGGCAGAAAGGCCACCTGTCTATAAAGGTCATTTTCCTTAGGTCCCAGAGGTGACCGTTATAGACAGGTTTCACTATTCACTGTACAATATTAGCATAAGGAGAAACAGACTAAACCCATAGAAGCACCGTATGGTACTTTATAATAATTATGGTGATTATGAACATTAATCTTATTTTGTAATTTCAAACATATTCTACATGCAAAAATCAGAAATGGACTTAACTGTTTTTCTTAACCATTGTCTCTTTTTACAATATGGAACCGTCATGTGCTTCTCAAGTCGCGTTATTGCCTGGCTTTGCATACCAACTGCGTGATCTTCATCATTCTTCTAGCAGAAGTAACAATTTTGCCCTTTAATGGACACAGCATAGACTGTTTTCCTCAATACGATTTCCTTGGCTGCTCAGTTTTGCATTGAAAAATATGAATGGTTTCTAAATTTTCAAGTTTAGCACATTAAATCGAAATAAATATGTTAAATTGCAATTCACTAATAGAGTATATATAAGTAGGAGAATTTGTTTCAATGAAAACTGACCGCATGATGCTATTGTAACTTCTAGAACCCATTTCTCTGTTTGGCATCTGTCTTCAACCAGCCCAGCTTCCACTCTTTACCAAAAGGAGAACTGAAAGTGAAACAGCAACTTCAAATAACATAGATGCTCTACGAGCTGACTCACGGTGTAGGAATTTGAAGCAACTGCTTATAATATTAGTATATTTTAATAAATTGATCAACACCTGCAATAAATAAATCAGAAATATAGTAGTGTTCTGATTTACTTTAAAGCAGATAAACATAGAAGCTCTAGGAGCACGACTCACGGATAATCGATCGATAGAATATATAACATAAACATGAAATACAGTCTAACTTGCCAGACACCCGCTGTAAGCGGACACCTCTTCTGGCTAACGCGGACAGCGGACACCTTGTCCGTTTCCCTCGAATATGTTAAATCTTTGTTGTTCAATTTCAAAATGCTTTTACATGTGATGTTTTTAGCCTATTTGCCGACCAATCAGAGCAATTGCTCAGTTCGGTTCAGCCGTGTTATCTCGGCGAGCAAACATGTTTGTTTACACTTTACAGAAATCCTAGTGAGACGACAACAACAGCACTGCTATTATGGTCGCTCTTGAAGTGTGTCATGTCATGGTCAATTAACGCCCACAAAGAACAACAGAAATTTCACACAAGGATGGTTATTAATTCACTGCATTTCCCTTCACTCCCGTGGAATGTTATTGCTCAACTTTTATCGAGTCATTGTCTTCCTATTGTCTTTCACGCAAAGCAGCCTAGTCCGTGCAAGATAGATGATGTGAGCTTGTGAAAAAAACACACTCCACTTTCCCCTCTCATAGCATAGACGTCACGTTTCCATGGTAACCATGAGTCAAAAAGAAGACTGGTATTTTCTGAAAGCTTGCTCTTCCTATAGTATATTGCTATACAGTGTCTACCTGATTGGAAAAGTGTGAAGTGCAAGAAAGTCAAGGTTAAAGCGAGCAGTTTGTTTTAGTTTGGCTTGCCAAAAAATTCCTTGGCCTGTCGTGAGCCACGTTGTGAATGATAAACGCCGGCACTACATGTGTTAATGAAAGCTAGATTTGCAAGGTCGAAATTTGAAATACACATGGTTGTATTCTGCAGGCTGAGATCTGTCTATTGATATAAATATTTGTGAGCCAATCGCGAATAGATAGCCACCTGGAAGTTTGTCAAGTTTGTGACGCAGTAAGTGAGTGAAACAGTGAGACACCATGTTGAAATTTCCAATCGGCTTCTAACCACTGCTTCTAACAAAGCTAGCGGGCTTCCACAAATTCCAAGTAAAATGTCCCAGTCTTGCAGAGATTTCTTTCCTATTTATGACCATTCTGGTTTCGACATAGGTAGAGAAACATTACTGTAATTGGAATTTTAGAAACAAACATTCTGGAATTGATCTGGTTGCTTTTGACAAAAACGGAGAATAAACAAATAGCCGCGAGAAAGAAACTAACACCATCTCTTCACTTTTACAGTCACACAACAAAATGGAGTCAATTGCAACACCGACGCTCATTAAACAACACTTCTTAACGCCACTTCTCACAGCATGCTCGCAAGGCAGTATGTTATCAGGAATGTTTACGCGACAAGATGAAACATTGAAAAAATCAACGCATTTTCCCCCCACAGCATAGACTCTCGGGTTCCCATAGCAGCCGTGAGTCAGAAAACGACGAAGTATTTACTCGCCAGTTTTTGAACAATTCTCCAACCAACACAGGCTTTGCCAACAATTCTCCATAGGAAATGGGTGATAATTATATAATTGTGTTCTTTAATTAGCTGTCCTTATGAGTTAGCCTCCTTTAGTTTATCTGACACGATGTAACTGTCAATCTTTAAAACTGCTGGGTAACAGAATCTAAGGGCCCAAAGTGTGGCTTGTTTGAGAAGTTTGTGCAAAGTTAGCGAATAACCAACTTTGCACAGCTGCGCATGCGTATTATTTATTCTAGCGGGCTGCGCCCGCTAGCAGCGTGCGTTGGGCGGATTGTATTTTCAGTTTTAAGTAGAGGGGTAAAATAGGAAAGGAATGACGGCTGATTAGGTGAAAACAATCGGGCTTTGCCCTCTGAAAAGCAGACAATATTACCCCATGTGCCCCTGTCTTGAACTTTATCGCATTTGTTATCCACTGCTGACAGTACTTTAATTTAGGAGTGAATTTGCTTTTAGTTAGAAATAGCGGGCTGCGCCCGCTAGCAGCTCGCGCTATGCGGACAGTATTTTCAGTTTTAGGTAGAGGGGTAAAACAGAAAAGGAATGACGGTTGATTGGGTGAAAACAATTGGGCTTCACCCTCTGAAACACAAACCACATTACCCCCTGTGCCCCTTGTCTAGGAGTGAATTTGCTTTCAGTTACAAATAAGAATACACTGGTGAATAGACAGTAGAAGGAGTGCATTTAAAATAGCACAAATATTGTCAGATGTATAGATATTTATTAGAGAAATTGATATAGAATAATACAGGAAGCAGGTAGGCTGAGAAAACGGAGTAAGACTATTACTAGCGGCTACGCCGCCAGGGCCAATGGCAGGACTCAGCATAATGCATCTCAGTCTATCTCTCTCTCTATATATTTTGCCTCGTAGCAGGTAATGTCCACTACACAGTATTGTATTTATAATGAAGTTGTCCTAAGGGAAACTACTCACAAATGAAGCAATGACATCATGGGGGCCATATGACACATACCCCAAGGCTACAAGATCTACAAAGTAAGCATGTACTCCACGATTAGGAGGCTCGCTGTTAGACTTGCGGATAAAAAAAACTGTGTAATTCAGCCATGCTCCGTGTTTTCGTATGCACAAATTGGTTTCCGCAAAAGACGTCATCAGTTTACAAGTCCGCGGTCTCTTTTCGTTGTGTTTTGCACAGCTTTTCAACACTGACTTGCCTGCGCCCAAACGTCTTGGCGTCAAAACGATCAGGCGCCAAAACGTCTGCGCCGAAACGTGGCGTACCGGAAGCCAGGGTCACATCTTTCGGTCTCGCAGCTTGATCACGTGAGGACAAAACCATTGTTCCGTTCACGCAGCAATCATAAATGGCGAAGAAACACAGCAAAATGGCGAAGCTGCGACGAAACGTTGAATTTTAAAAGCGAAAGCTACGCCGTTGTCCAGAAGGAGAGCATGCGATTACTCCCATTCACAGAAGACGGCCTTCCTGTAGCGACTTTTGTAAAAGGGAAGTGTGGAAAAGTAACGATCTCGGCGGAGAAGAGCTTAACGGAGGACGCGTTTTGAGGGCACTTACAGACACACGGACACACAGACAGACAGACAGACACACACACCGCAGACAGACAACATAGCGCATTTAGTATTATGGGATAGGATTAGTTTTCGTGATTTTATACCTCTATCTGTCATGAGCAAGGGGGGGGGGGCTGGGTTGCCACAGCAAGTTTCCTACATGTGTCGTCATGGTGATGCGGCGCATTTATAAATGTTTCCGAACTAAATCACTTTGGAAAGTTCGTCACCAGAAGCTTGAAAGAGAGAAGTTTGTATAACGCATCGTTGGCACTTGATCGCTGTAATTAGATCTTTTGCAAACACCATGTATTTGGCATATTGGATAATACATATCATATTGTGGTGAAACTTCCGTTGTCATTGTGAATCTGCCCAATTCGATTGAATTGAACTGAATAGGCGGACAGCTACGAATATCGGTTACGTGGGCACAATCAAGGGCACAATGACAATGCCAACGGGAAAACCCGAAAGTGGTCGCATCACGAACGCGAAAAGCTGGCGTTACAGAGCACAAGAAGAGGCGAGATGCATTGCGAATCGTAGCCCAAGCTTCGCACTACCCCGTAGTTGCAAGCAGAAGGAGGCGGACGAAAGTGATGGAAAGAAGAAGCGCCACAAGGAAGGCCTGCTTCGAAAGAAGACAGCGCGTTCCGATTGGCTGCTATTGTGTAACGGAGGAAATCTATTGGCTGGCATGTAGATTGAAATACACAGACAAACTCACAAAGTCACAAACACACAGACACCACACGGCGTTTATTATTATAGGATTTTACAGAAAAAATGGTCCCTTTTCGTGCAGGCTAGACAAGATGTCTGGGTCCTGCAATGCAAATGTTTTGTAGTGTTGCAAAATGTCACTTTGTTTAACGAGGGTAGCCCAATAAGCTAATGGTTTGTCTCCCTAACGGCCCTCGACAATTAAAACCACAGAAGACATAAGGAATGTATTGTCGGTTGTACCGGGAGTAGAACCTGGGACATCTGACTGGTAGCCACACATCCTAGCAACTAGACCACATAGCCAATTATAATCACATCTCTTGGCCTCTCAATCATGTCTACTACCAAGTTAGTTGCCATGGTTTCATTACAACAACTCCTCGGTGACGTCCACAGTCATGGTCATCTATCAACGTGATACTGGACGCTGTTGAGCCGTTGTGTGCTTGGCAATGGGGCGGCCGGTGTTGAGATTGGCTCGGTAAATGGTGAATAGGCTACCAAAATAATCTTCTCTACAAATCCTCTATCCCTCGGCTGTTCCCTCTCTTTTTAACAGCGATCGCCCCCCTCTCTGAAGGACACGGCGAGCAGGGTGTTCGCATGGAAATAAGTGAGAACTCATCACCCAAAGTAAACAAACGAAATACTGACACAGCAGGCAGGTAGAGCGAGATAAAACAGCAATGAACGTGTGTATTTTTGTGCGTCGCAAATGAAGTAATGTAAGCTACAACTGCCATCTGCCTCATCACATGCTACAACACCAAAACGAGACTGCAACACCGTCATGAGGCCACAGCAACACATTTGACAAACATTCCTGCACAGCATCTGAAGAAAGTCATCACAGTAGAAAGAACATACTTTTAAAGGTCTCTTTAGATTTGAATGTTTAAGTAATGATGTTTAAACTCTTCAGAGCTTCTTTAATTATTATTAAAGGCACTGATTGAGTTACAAATTACCAGCTTCAGTTTGCTTTCCATGAGTAAAAGTGTAAAATCAAAAACTTCTCCGTTTTGACTCATGCAGTCACGAACGCTGCGACTAGCTTCACATATTAACATCGATTAACCCACTAGTAGTTTCGTTCAATAGCAACAGTACTCTGAAAAATCATTTCTGCTATTTAATTTGCCAATGTTTACCTTGCAGGAATTTGTAGCAGAGGAGCAGTATGAAGACTTGAAGTGGCGAAGTGGTAACGCGTCAAATCGACATGAAAATATCTGATGGTGAGATTAGAACCAAGAAAGGTTTATAAATGTATGGCATGTATAGAACAAGTGGACCATCAAGCAACCTACTGCCTATATAATATCATAGCATTTGGTCGTAAACATTGAGCGAAAGGACTGACTCGAATCCACCAATCAGGTTCTTGCAAACAAGAGATGGCATAATGGCCGCTGCTGTTGTATGTGTCTTTATTATTCAACAAAAGTCAAAACCAAAGAATCCACATGTAGCAGGATAAGGATATATACACATAGCTCTTACGCTGCATGGACAAGTGGCAAAAATTAATACATGGGCAATTGAATATTATGCAGCAATAGACATTAAAATGAGTAAATTATGTCTATAAAAACTGTTCCAAATTGACATGAGATAAGTCTAATTTGAATTGCTTTAATGTTCTTGCTAGTACCACACTCTCTGAAAGATTGTTCCAAATTCTTATTGTCCCTTGGGAAAATAAATGGTGGTGGACATCTGTGCGAGATATCTTGCATGTAAACTGCTTGCAATGTCTTCGAGTCGATTTATGGGAACGTATTACGACATCCGACGGACTAATAACAACTTTTTAATTAAATCTACCTTTCAAATCCATTTGATCACCAATCGTAGTCTTAGTTTCACTCCGATCGAAGCATTGCACCAAACACAAAACCATTAATTGCTGCTCAAAACAATGTTCGCCTCTCAATGGCCCCTGTACTATTTGCGGCCTTCTTTGCACGTCATGTGACCTTCATACACATGTACGCATGCGTTGTGGACGTTAACTTCCATGTCATTCCGGCGCACAGCTGCTCACACGCATTTCCACCAAGCAATGGCTGCCATCTCGACGGCAAGCGATCTTGTGCGAGCCTTATCAACACTCGTCTCACGTCACTCAGCAAAACATTCGCTGCTTCTGAAAGCTTGTAGAAATAACACTTCGCTCATGAAGTCTCTGATGGTGACGGTGTTATACAAAGCTTTCAAAAATTATGACTTTTACAGCGTCTCCCAAATGTTGACAGTTTGGGCCAACGACCAAGACCAAAGTTGACTTGCAAGAAAGTGAAGTCAAGCATTTATAGCTGCGTCACACAGGTGAAGTCCCAAATCGTGGGATTTCCCCTACGATTGACTAGCCGATTGTTTCTCTGAAAAGATACAGCGGATCAGTGGATACAGTACTACATGGGCAGGACGCAGCATTCAGAATACGTGCGGGTCAACCTTGCGGTCAATGAAAGTCTTTGGCCATGATGATGCAGTCATGAGCTCGTGCTGATAGCCTCGTTCCTGTCCCATAAAACGAGATCGCTCTGCGACTACCTCGTTCAACAGGAAAATGCAAAAATTTAGTGTTCCACTATGGTTCCAATTCTTTCGATGGCTATGAATGCAACGATTACAGATCGTCTTCTAAAACATCGCACGATCAAGTGCACGGGGATATTTTCACATGATTGACGCAACACAAATAAAGTGTAAACAACGGATGATTCGTAATGAAGTGTGACGTCATGTCGTTAAGCCTGCGCATTCCACGCTTTATTGTCCTTTGGGTTTCTACAGCGCTGGACTACTAAGTGCATGCAGTATGTACAATGGCGAAATAGTAGTAATATTACATTGCCGACCGCATCGTGACATTTGTCATGCAATTTTAGGTAGCGATTATTTGAACGTGCCATGCTGCACACCGAACAGTTTTCCTGGGCATATTGCGATCGAAAATATCGATGATAGAAGCGATGAAGCAATCGAAAATCCCCAGATTAAGTGGCAGGAACGAATCCAGCAGATTAAGTAAGCAACTTGCCTCCTGGCATTGCTACGATCTTATATGGCTACAAAGACAAACAAACAAACAAACAAACAAACAAACAAACAAACAAACAAACAAACAAACAAACAAACAAACAAACAAACAAACAAATAAACAAATAAACAAAAGCAAACTAACGATGTTGTTCATACAACACTAGAAACATTGCAGACGTTGCTTACGGTATAAGCAGCACGTTTTCTAAGCAAACTGTTTTTATAGAAGCGGAACTTGCATTTATCCGAATTCAAAATGTCGTCTTAAGAAAAGTCAGCACACGGTTTGGTTTCCATGTACGACTTGCTGTGAAGGCTGTGCCCTGAATAAAACTTCAAAGTAAAAAGCACTGTGCGATTTTCTGTACAATTAGTCAAATCAGTTTTAAGCGGCAAATAACCGCCATCAAAGAGCGAAGGTCGTGTTTTAAGTGGGAGAGCAAATAGGGCAATTAATCTCAGTTCGATTGGGTCAAATTTGGTAACTAAACTGTGCCCTGTTGATGCAAAATGTTTCCTAATCGCAATGGAGTAGCAGCATATCCAGGGTGGCACAAAGTTTTAAACCTTCCGCGAACCAACATTTTTCCCCCCGATAACTTCGGAAAAATATTTTTCCGGATAACAAGTTCGATTTTTAATAATTATTGTTTCACTGAGGTTTGACCCAACAATCAACTGTGTTCGCTACTTTACGCAAGTAAAAACATTACAGGCTTTTGGAGTAGCGAATTACTTTTTACTTGTAACGAAGTAGTTGTTAGGTAAAAATATTTACTTTTACTTTGTTACTTTTGGTGGCTTTCGAAAAATACTTGTTCTTCCTTTCGCAAACGGATTGAAGCAGAAGCCATCTCCTTCGCGCGACTGTTTAAATTGCTTCCAATAGCACTGCTGCTTATGGAAATTCTGAAGTAGAATTCGAAAATATAACCACTCCACTATTTTACTATTGTTTCTTGGATGCTTTGTCAGAGTCTGACTCAAAATAACGTTTACGATACTCACGGCCCCTCGATTGTCGACTCGGCTCACTTGTTATCAATATCAAAGTTGCTTTCCCTGATTTGAAGTTACTGTGCAGTGTGCACCCATTTCTATTTGTTATCTACTTATTTGCCTACTCTGAATTATAATTGCAAAGCGATTGATGGATGGAATCCGAATGACCGGCAGATTAGCGGTGCAAGCAACAAGACGAGTTTGAGTCTCCGTGTTTCGATTTTGAAAACGGGGACGTCAATTTCTCGGAAATGCGATGCCCAAAATTTGCGGTTGGAACCAAATTGTAGTTTTCATCTGAATTTCCGAAGTGGCCGTTGAAAGCAGTGTGGTCGGAAGCAATCGTGTTTACACTAGGATTTTCCGAAGGCAGCCGTGATCATAGAATAATTAATTAGTTTGTTGAGTAAATGGACTTTGTGAAGCTTCGGAATTTTCTCTCTGCCTTCCGCGAACTAGGTTCGCGGGTTCGGGCACTTTGTGCCACCCTGAGCATATCCAATCTAATTAACAAATAATTTTTGCTGTGGTATATTGACCCAGAGATCCTTTTTCGATAAACGGTTTAAATACATTCCGAGGTGCAAAACGCTAATTTGGTTGTGGATGACTGATTTGACTGGAAATACTTGAATATCACATGATTTAATTCGGAATACCTTCGTTGGCTCATCAGCACTAATTTGTCGCGATTTTTTTCTTAGGTCGAGAACGGCTGCTGGCTCATTGTTGATACGATCACAGGAGACTTCCACATTCGACCGCTCCAAGTTTCCTTGTTGGCTGTTTTCTTTCTAAAAAAAGATAAGCTTGAAATTTAAACCATGTTACCATGTTATCTGGGCCTTTCTCGTTGTGATATTAACAAATCAGTGCAAGAAATGTGTTTCCACAATGTTCGCAGTGCTCTACTATCGAAACATACACACACAATTTTTAAGATCTCGTAATAAAATAGCTAGAGGGAAAGCCTCATTAGGCTTATTAGCTTTCATTAGTCCTAATGATTCTCTCAGCAAAATATAAGTCTGTACCATTACCCTTGTCAAATCTTACTCTTCTATTCAGCTTTTTGAGTAGGATCCATTCATTGTTAGTAATAAATTATCATATGGATCATGATGGTTCTCCATTAGAATGAGACATATGAACCGCATTCACCGTGAAAT
>OFHS01000719.1:4505-36461 GCA_900245855.1 Calvadosia cruxmelitensis
TATTTATTAATTAATTTATTTATTGGTGGAAATTTTATGATGTAGATAAACTGATTTTAAGTAAAGAAGAAAGCTAATGCTTCAATAAGAACGCAATTTTATCAACTTTTGTTAATTAAGTGTGCACAGACTAATTAGATAATTAATATATACGCTTGCCTTGTGGCTGGATATTTTTGTTTCAAAAATAAATTATAATTGATCATTGTTAAAGNGATGTGATGCATTGTAGTAATTTGAGTGATTCGCACAGTGGCCTCCAAACTACGACATTATATTTCTGAGGTGGCGTGCCCAATACAAAGACCAGTCTTCCTTCCTCTTACTGTAGGTAGTAGAAAAGAATCAACTGATATTGCGCAGTACCAAAGCATGTCCGATGCAAATGTTTTAATGCGAATGGTTTTGAACTGAAACCAACAATATTTACAACCAAGGACTATCCTTGAAATTGAAACCCGCATCTCTTAATTTGATCGGACAACAGCAGACCCTGACGGTGTCACACATTTCATTTCAGCAGCGGCTATGATGTTAGGCCAGCGGTATCCAAGGGCAAGCCTCAGAAGGGCATCATATAGGATTGATTTGATGACCAGCAACTGAATCATGATCAGATATAACCCAGGAATCGCATCTATACAAGAACACAGGTTTAATTATGCGGTGAAACAAACTTAAATTCTATTCCTGAGTAGCCTAAGGTGGCTAAAAACTGTTCAAGTGCATTAGAGATGAGCACGTCATACCTCGACGGCTTGAAATTTCGTTTTTGGTAGATTGACCCTAATTTCTTGGAAAATTTGCCGTGTTCGATGGAACCAGTAAGATGTTTTCAGCCCTGGTTGTTCGAAACCGATTGCAACGAACTTAGTTTTAGTGGGGGTTAATTTTCAAATCTACAATGCATCCCACCGGCTCCAGTTTCGTCAGTATCTGCTGCAGATAGCGTAAGAATCATCTCTCTCGCCGACAGTGAGTTCTTACAAAAGCAAATGTGCAGTAGCAGACAAGCATCGCATACATTAAATCGATAACATTTCATTTCTAGTGGCTACATTATTACTACAATTTTTCTATATTCTAGATGTTGTCGATCATTTTCTGCAACTGTAAACAGTTTAGTACTTCGATCAATTTAGTTTCTTCCTAGAAGCCTTAAACATTGTCATAAGTGTATTGATCTTACCAAGTTACTACCAAATACGGCAATACTCACATAGTGCGTTTCTAATTTATATATGGGAATCCTTAAAATTTCTCTCAGCAGCATCTCTGCCCTTGTAGCCTTCGACTGATTATATAGCTCCCTGAGCAGAGAATTTGCTATTCTCATTTTGTCTCATCGAGTCTGATCAACTCTTGCGCTTCTTTAGAGACTAAGAATGTTACCTATTTATGACAGAGTTATGCGACAACGATTCAACAGATTTGTTGCTGTTGTTGTTGGAGCAGTAATGTTACGGAAACATCCCGTTCTTTTACTTCTTCGTTATACAATCACAAACATTTTTCCACTGGCTACGGTTAAATGCATTACAGCGCGGATCAACAGAAGAAAAGTCACGAATTAGTACATTAACGTAACAAACTGAGTTCCCACCATCCAGGGCGGAACAAAGTAGATAGGGTCAACCAGAGGCTGTCATTGATTGGCTGACGCGCGTACTCTTCACCTCTCATGAAGTGGGCGACAAGACGCGTTCGTCGTTGTCGAATGACGGCACAAGCAGACGGAGTGAAGCGGCGGAGGTCAATGATGATGGGCCAGTGATACCCGAGGGCGTGTCTGAGCATACTGTCATAAGCCTTATCTACACGTGTAGACAGGGACTCAGACAGCACCCATGACTCACAAGCGTAATAAGAAAACCTGCTCGATTGTATGACGGAACAGGCATAGTTTTATGGTCTGGGATACGTCAGATGACCAGAATCTGTCCAGAGGTACAAGGGCCGACCAGCCCATGCCCCGTCTACAGAAGATATCATCTGTCGAGGCTGGCAGAACCGACCCCAGCAGGTTCTTGAAAGACTGCACGCGATCCACAGACCCGATGAAAGTTTCCAACTACGCATGCCCGGAGCATGTAGCGAAAACACTTTAAACAGAAGACACACATTGAAAACAAAATGCAAAGAAATCATTATTGGCTGACACTTATATTTGAGGATAAGGTGCCAGTACAAACATTTATGCTTTCAAAGGGGCTCTATGGTCTTTTACACACGCAACGAAGATCCTATATTGGAGATTTATTTACAAGAAAATGTTCAGTTCAGCAGTAGTTCTTTCATCCATTTTTATTAGTGTGATAGTTTCACTTCTTCTGGAAATTTCGTCAGCTATTTCATCTTAATGTTAAGATCCTACTACATCATCTTGCAGACGCTTCCGATTGACCGATACGTCAAGACTAGTTGCTCAGACTCTGTTTGTCGAATTGCAGAAGAGGATAATGAAGAGGCATTTCGTACTGCGGTTACTTTGGATCATCTGATGAAGACATATAAGCTTTTCTTTGTTGCAATCCTATCAATAAACAGCAATTAATATATTACAGTATGTCATCAGTTGACGAAGCACCGTTCTAAAGAAGATCGAGATATCAGTTCTGTCATGTACATGTTTCCAATCCATAAAATTGACTATCTTAGATAAAAATAGAGAGATCGATAGGTGTATATTTGAGACATATAAAAGAGGTTTACAGGGAAGCAATTTAAATACAAGATATACAGATTATTACATTGGCATCATAGCGCTCGTTTCTTGATGCCTACAGAGAGTGTTATCAAGTGCTAAACAATTAATTTAATATATAAATTTCCATTCAATCTTAATTGTTTTAAACTTTTACTGGTTAACCAATTCAGAAGTGCAATCCCAATGCACTTTGGGATTCATGCTAGTTGACTTCTGCTCCACGTGAAGACACCCGAAAATGGCTTTGTTTGAAGGGTGCTCAACATGCAGTCCATTTTCCTACGATAGCCAATTTTAGGCATTGTTCTTGGTTGTCAAAATTGTCAATTTCAGCTCAAAAGCATGTGACTGTAGTAGCTTAAATCCCAAAATGCATGAGAATTGCACCTGACCAATTAGTCAAGTTCAGTCCAAATGAATACTTTGGCTATAGGCGACTTCAATATTCAATACAGTATAACCCGTTTAAGCGCAAATCGGATAAGCGAAAAACCCGTTTATCTGCAAACAATTTGCTATGTACCGAATTATTGCGTTTTGCAGTACAAACTCTCTTAACCGATTCCTGATAAGCACAATTCCTAATAAGAGCAAAGGATATCGTTGGCAAATTACTATTGCGCTTAAGCGGGTTGCACTGTATTCTATTTTTAATTTAAATAGTATCCAGCTGTGCTTATTCTGCGGTTGTCAATGTTCCCGCTGTCCAGGTTGGCAGTCAAACATTGCCTTCTCAGCTCTAATTAGCCGTCTGTTGCTTCTGATTTTCAAGAGATATCATTAGATACCAAAAAACTACTGAAGCCATTGTACTCAATTTCTAGAGGCTCCCCTTGTTATTCGTGTGCATTCGTTAATGTGATACAAATAGAGAATTGCATTTAAATTTAGATTCTGTATCTCAATAAAGAATTCATGAATGCCAGTCAAATTAATGATTGACGAAAACCAGTAAGACGAATGGCTTTCAAGTTTTCTCCACGAAAGGTAGAATCATAATTCTTAATAATTTGAAAATATCATTATATCGACATATATTGTGCGTTAGTGTTAATGCTGCATTTTAGTAGGATTTCTAAATTTTCTTAATTCTCGGATAAAATGCTAATGCAAACATATCAAGTTATTCAAATCCTGAGGTCATCTATAACAGTCAAGCCTAAAAGAACAACACAACACGTTACTCTTTTATTTGAAGAATTTCTCTACTTTTCCCTTCGAGATCCTCTTACTATAAAGTACTTGGAGCAAGTGAAAGGTGATTATTGATCAATTAAAAATGATTGGCAGAAACGAGTGCCACATATAAATAACCCAATATGGATGCTAATTCTTAATGCCGATAAGCAATTTGACATAGCTGGCCTTCTACTCACGATCTTTGTCTTTGATGAAGTGCTTGGTGCAATTGTTGTCGTTCCTTTATTATTATCTTGTTTCTTGTATTTATTAATCCAATCAATGATGCCATTAATTCCGCCGTAATCAACACTCTTAGAAACAGTTAATTGAATTGTAAGACATAGCAATAATGCTATTGTAAGCCTGAAGTGATTCATCATCTCCGCTCTTAAATGTATCAAAACAAAGCAGTTTCAAGTCGCTTGTAAATGAACGTGTGGATATCAACATTGGCTATATCCTTCGTGCTGCTTTTATAGAAAATTAAATCAGTAGCCTTTGCGGGGATGTGGTTTTGTACAGCTGCTCGCAACGACGGACAGTCGTTTCAAAAGTCACACTTGTTTATTTGTTCATGTGAGCTGTACACCCGTTGCACTTGAGTGGGAGGACCGCAGCAAGAATGTCGACAATTATTTACAAAGAAACTGAGCTTGTCATTTATGAAGCCACTTCAATGGTTGACGTGCCATGGCGTTGTGAATTTACATTAGAAATGCAAAACTACGTTATTAGCCAGAAATAGCCCGAAATCAGTTTGTTAATCCTGGGAATTGCTAAGGAGTTTAGAACAATATGTGCTAAAGAAGACGTCGCTTGAAAGATGCGATCACACCTGACAAATTAAAATAAGCTGTCGTTAGTGAAATTTCAGAAAATTTTTCTTTTTCGAAGAAATCTCATTCAAAAACAGAAGATAAACAAATACGGGCCAGCTAGGTAAAAATTGTTTTGAGTATGAACATCACAAGCTTGAATTCATATTTTTCTTAGTAAGGTAGAAATCAGAATTCATATTTTTCTTAGTAAGGTAGAAACCAGAACTAGTGGTAATCAATCTTGTCTTGAAATGTTTCCTCGTCTAGTCGACAACGAAAACTAAATAGTGAAGTAACAAAATATTTATTTTAATAAACCTAATTTTAGCAGCTTTGTTCAAATTCTCTGACAAACTATGTACACTTTTAAAGTTCGGGATGTTAATTTTGTGTTTTCTTAATTTTCACTTCTCAATCCTACAGCATATCAAAACACGCGACTAGCCTAATGTGAATTTCCAATTAGTTCCAAGTTATCAATCAAGAACACTGTCAAGACTTATTTTGTAAGATTGGGAGAAATTGTAATGAGCGAAGTAGGCTAACAGTGATTGTACTTGTCAAAGAAGTGTACATTTCTCATCAAAGAATATTTATTTGTAAACTTTTTGTGTAAAATTTCTTTGAAAAAGTGACCCTCTAGTTGCTAAATCAAACTTAATTTTTAACCCTTTATATAGGCAGTAATGTTTTTATGAAGCTTGCAATTATTAACGAATGCAAGCGTATTAAATCTATCAATATAACTTGACAAGAAACGTATTTCTAAACAATGAATTGCCATACAAACATTTACACGAACCAATTCATTTCCGTTGAGTTTCAGAGCTCTAACCGTAGATTAAAGCCTCAAAAATGTCAAGCAAAGTCTTATTAAACTTAATGAGAATATAAATCTAAAACTGGGAATTTTCAAAAGTAAAAGCTCGATCGTTAATTGAATTTAAGCTTTTTTCTGCTTAGACATAGATGGTGCTTAAGGTACATTTGTTTGTTTTTATTCAATTATTCTGCCTGTTGTGAAATATAGCCATACTGTCAGTTTATTCTTCCTCAAAAATGCAATAAAATTGAGATAGGTAGCCGTTAATTCCGGAGCCATGGAGGCAGCAGGGACATCCAATCATGCACTTTGCGTCGCCATACAAGTCTCTGCTATCAGATGTCTTCTTCACTTCTTCCAATGTTTATCCAGTCTATTCTTTGAAATCATCAGTCCATGTTCTTGTCGGTTTAACTCTTGTTCTTGTACCTTCCATTGCACCTCTAATTATCGTACTTCTTGTCGTTTGTACTCTTCTGATTTGGCGACCGTAGTTCCGGAATCCTTTAATAACAACTGCACTATTTTAGCAATGCAAATTCAACATATTTCTAATAGACAAATTAAATCTCATTCTAACAGTTATAAATTTCGTGTACCCTAGTCGAGTTGGCTAGTGTTCCCTGTGTGTTAATATTGTATTACAATGCATGGGATTTTGCATTCCTACCTCTCGGTGTTATTCTTTAGCCTATCATAGTCATGTTAGCATGCAGTACAAAGTTTATTTGCAGTCGCATGCTGTTAATGACCACTGGAATTAGACATTCAATCTTTAACTCTCGTGGTATATGTTGCATACAACTGCAACGTCTCACTTACTGCATGTTTTGGCAACAACTTAGGAGTTGTGGAACTTTTTCTTGAGGTGTTCTTGACGAACAAAGCCCACTGAAATCGTTAGATGACGAATTAACAAACCGCCATTATACACCTCATTGTCAGCTGTTATAGCATCTCCATGACTACGCTATAAGCTTGTTTGATTTGTTGCTAATGACCCCAGAAGGGCAATGCACCCACTGTAATTCCTGAGTTTGCTTTGGCTATTTGTTTTCGAAAGTAAATTTTCAAAATTGTAACATGGCAGTATTTNTTTTCAATCGTGTTATTCGTCACTGGAACTCATTATCAGAAGAAATTGTTTGCTCTAAGTCTCTTCCAGAGTTTAAGAATAAAGTAGTTCCATTTTTAACTAATGATTAGTTTGAATTATCCGTATAGTATTAGTGTATGTATAACCATACCTTCTATACGTGTATTATTTGAAATTTTTCTCAAATACATATATAATATTATGTCCTTCTGAGGAACTTCAATTGAGCATTGTTCCATATGACGATCATGCTGCTTGATACATGCCTTACCATCATGAACTCAAAACGCAAAGACATCATTTCACACAAATTCCAAACTTTAATATAAACTATTCTGTAGACAAACAATTTATACCATCAAGGTACAATATTGTTGAAACATCGAAGCTCTGATAGAAAAGGCCTTTTAAATAAATTTGGGAGAAATACAAATGAGATATTTAAGTCAATCAAAAGTTTATCTAAGATGTCAAATCGTAGATTGTAGGGCAAGAAGACACAGCCGGGGGTAAAGATGTGGACGAACCATGGATTCAAAATGTTACTTATTTATGGATGACATTTAACCCATTCATAATAGTGCTGTTGCTACTACCATTAATTGTATTATTGCTAATGTTTGTGTGATTGTTGATGCTTCCTGTTCGTTGCTGATCTTGTGACGTCACACGAGATGTCACTTGATTCCCATGGTGCAATCGTGATCTGCAACCGAGGATGATGAGAAGACATCTAGTTGGATCATTGGTTTGGATGAGTTGATTGGAGCACTTTCTGACCTCTTCAGCACAATTCTGAAATATTAAAAATATTCATATTGATGGCTGATCGAAAATTTCCTTCCCATGCATTATATGAGAACATTGTTTTATATTTATACTTCTCAGGTTTAATTTATTGGATCGTTTTACATTTATCATGGTGCAGTGATGTTCGCTTCAAGCCAGTACAATTTGAATTCGCCACCATTATTCATATTAGTTATCTCAGTTTTATACAGATTATACAGCAACAGCATAGTAAATCAAGTGTAAGCAAACGTGCTAAATAGACCATTTTCACAAGCTACCATTTGGAAAAAGCAAGTTTATTATGGAGAAGGTTGTTTTCTCTGATTTCGGAATACGGACCAAGTTGAATTTGATACTAGTAAAGATTTATTGAAGCTGCGCTACTTTGCTTAAACATATGATTTTCGTTAATAGTCTGGGTCAGAAACCCAGTTTCTTCGCTGCTTCAAGCACTCAACTTGCCCCACATTGCACTGGATTTTCCCATAATGGTAGTTCGTGAAAAAGATCTATTATGATGGCCCAGCGCTAGAAGCCTATTCATATTCCTACAAATCTAAACGTGTTTAACTTTGATAAGCCGACTGAAAACATCAGGCAGATTATCATTGAATACAAATTTAGTATCGTACTATGAACAATGATCACATTAAAATTTTACTTGCTTCTATAATTAGATAAATCGTTGGTGCTCAAAACTTCCGATATTCAATGGAAATCAGACTAATTTCATAGGGAAAAACAAACAAACAAGTTTTAGAATTTGTGATGCTTAATGCAGTATTAATCTGTAAAAATGTTACTCCGCAGGAAGTAGGTCCCAAATATAGCACGTCACGTTCGTAGATATCGGAAGGTAAATCAGGGGAAGTGTATAGATTTTGCACATTTTGAGAAATATCATTCAGAGTAAAAGTTGAACAATATACCATCATTTTGTAGCGGTCTAAAGAAGATTAATAGTTATCTATATTTGTATCTGTTTCTCTGTAAATGATGAAATCATTGCTTGACTTGGATAAGACAAAGGAACAGTCCCTGACGTAAATCTATGTCATTCTCATGTCAATATGCATAAAGGTGATATATTGTACGGTGTATCTTGTGAGTTGCTAGATGATTCCTGGAATCCTCTTCGAAATCATACACAGGAAGGTCTGTCCTCTAACCCTTTTACAATCCAATGTGGGGCAGTCTATTTCAGATGAGATATTGAAATCACATGCATTTACAAAGGTGATAATTTTGCTTGCGACAATGCGGTTCTTCGATGTAGCATAGATGTCGTCAAGGGTACAATGTTTTGGTAGGAATATAGAGTGGAAAAGAACACTTTAGAGCTTTAATTAATGCAGCTATAAAGAATTATTCTTTCGTGATTAAGTTCTCTTACCATCGCCCCGGAGGCTGTTGTTGTTGGTGGTATGTCTGTGTCAGGAACTCCACCTCCACTCCCACTTTGATATGTCACACGTCGATTAATCCAATCATTTATCCCTTTGACTTTATTTTGCTGATTTGGAACAGGTCCTGACATCATAATGCCAATGAGACCCAGAACAACATAGACACCAAACGATACAGTATTATTCATCTTTGTCTTGTTTTAACGGACGAGGAAAAAGAACGTTTTGTGGTGACTGGATCGCCTTTTATCACCTTCGTCTTGCGGGGCTCGCTTGTTTGTACAGCTGACTTGATTTGCAATGGATTACCGTTAATCTACGCACAACGTCAACGCATTCAGCAGCAGAAAGCAAATTACACCAAACTATGTATATATTGATCATTCCACCTATCCAACAAGTCAACCCTTGCAAACTATTATGCTTGTCTGCAAGCTGAGACATTCGTTCTCAAGCAAATTGACAACTGCCAAGCGACCTCTCCTTCCGACGTCGAAATGCTGTTAATTATGTTATTCAAATAATGACTCATATAATAAACATTTATTTCGGTTAATCAATGTTATTGTTAATTTGTTATTGCACGTGTTTTCGTTTCAATAACATTTTCATTCCAACTGATGAATAGCAGTAGTACCTATTCAGCCTACTAAAATCAACCGAAGTCATTGCCCTACGGGTTCGATAAGGGAAGTACAGACAAAAGGTCCAAAGGTCCAAAGGGCGGATGAAGCATGACGATAGTAAGGAAACATTCCTATTTGCCAATAGGCGCTCAATTACGTTCCTTATTGCGGGGGATGCTGCAACTTTATTAAGCTATTTTCGTGGGTTTGTTTAGCCAGATCCTTCACAGACATTGAAACCGAGAATTTGAAATACATCTTATCGTACGACTATTGCTTCCTACGGCTACATATCACTGTTGTGTATAAAATACTACAGTATTTATGAGTTAGCCTCAGTCCTGCATCTGCCTCATTTTCAGATACGTAAATGTAAACGAATAACGATGCTTATCCTTAAGTGGTATTTTGCATCGTTACAGTCTGATTTTTTTTTGGACGGTGGCGTTCAACGGAACAACCCGTTCTTGTTCCTCACAGCACATGCATCAACGCACATTTTCCACACACTACGATTATTTACAGACGACAATGGTGGACCAGTAAACAAACAGTCTGATTGAGTATATCTATGCGCAGGGCAACGCTTATTAACTAATGTATTACTCGCGTTGTTGATACAGTAGAAATCGTTTATTAAGATCATGGTATAAACTTACGTGTGATAAACTGCACCTAGCTTAAGATCAATGGTAGCGTGCGGCCATTCGCGTTACGTACTTCTGACCATGGTTTTGATCGGCAACAGTTTTACTTTGAGTCATAAGTCCATCATGAATCCTAAATATAGCCAGTAGCAGCAATATTTTACTCTCTGTGGACACTGATTTGGTAGACGAGTCTTCTTGTTTCCTGTAAATGAAAGGAAAATCCCGTGCTTTGTTGTGTAAACTTTGAAGAGCGCGATTTCTCTTTTTAACAAAGATTTCACCGCTATCGTTTCGGCCAGTGAACAACGCCGTTACAGCTGTCTCGTTTTGATGCGTTGCAGCATTACTACGAAGCTAGTAGCGGATGAATAAGATTTCTCAAATTGGAGGTTGGCGAGCATGCTTCTTGCATTACCCCTCTGGATTGCGATGCTTATTCTTTGGATAATGCAAGCCCGTGAACTTGTTTTACCTGTGTCGTCGATTATTTCCCACTTTGGCAATAGATGAATTCCTTTGCTTCATCTCAGAGAAGGCCCATCGCTTCAACACGAGCCGATTGAACGTATTAGTTGGAAGCAAGTGGGGATTACTTACCTCTCTTTTTTCCCTCTACCTCAGTAGCTGCATTTCCGATGCTAGTCGACAACCAGCTATAATCCTTTGCACTATATATAGGCCTATAGGCCATGTATGCGGCCATCCTCATCTACATCTGCGCCGCATTTGCATATGTGCAGCTCGCAAACTGTGGTGCCTAGCCGTAGTGTGCCAATGATCTGAATTTCTGCGTTGGACAGGAAAAGGTCTGGTGGAGCCGATAGTATGGCTCTTATCGAATTAAAAATAGAAAACTCCAGAAATGTTTCCCACGGATTCCGAGTTAAGGCATCCGAAGGATGCTATAAAGTTAGAAATGTACCCTTAATTTTACTTGGCAATTAAATTGTTCCATCAAACCCCATTTATCACAAGATTTGCTATTCTTATCACCATTGAGTTTAACAGAAAGATCAACTCGCTGTATTGCCTGTCATTGCGCTTCTTGGACGCTATACGATTTCTACATGCTACGATACCTAACAACTCAATGCAGCTCAAGTGCATTATTTGGAATGCGCAAGCATCAAGCAGAATACATATGAAATAAAATCCAACATACTATTGTAGGCGATTCCATGCGTTCTACACTGAAAGTTACACTGAAACAATAATCCTGGCAGTAAATAATAGTTACTATAACTGAATGATGTGCAAGTTCAATGCTACGTCATACAAGTAATTTTGTAGAACCAGCAGTATGGTCTCAGTATATTGCGCTCCAGTTGTAAATCCCCTCAATTGCCCTACAGAACGGTAATGTGCAACAGGAAATGATTTTTATGGACTCATTCCTTCATTGTTTCCGTGAAGTATAGGTCAGAGAATGCTGCATTTATCAACAGGATTCATGGGTGAATTGGGACGACACTTGAAGACTCTTGCAAATTCGTGAGAATTCTTAACCACTCCTTCAACCCTGAAGAGGAAATGAAACAACACGCCATAGTCTTTGTGTTGTTGGAAGTTGTACTAAATACCTGAAGTACACAGCAATAAAATGCCACTTTCAAACACGTCAAGCTGCTGCCATCTTCCATCCAGAAAACTCTAATTTAACACGCGGTCCCTTCGGAGCACTAAGTACAAGCTTGACGTAACACTATTGGACAATAACATAACGTTGACTAATTTCAACATGTGTTTGAGAGTCCATTTTAATGCAGACCAAAAAAATTACTTTGAGTTCAATATAAAGCTAACGACATGTTTACTCTAAACTTCTTCACCTGAATCTTCCCATGGAGTGATTCTCATCGAATATTGCTCCCAAAGCTGCCTGTTCATCGTAAGTGCTGCAATGGTTCTATAACGAAATTCGACAGAAAAAGGCAATTTGATTGGAAGATAATCCCAACTGCAGGATATAAGATCCCAGAGTGCAATCCTTTATTTCTTCGAAAATACTATAGTATAGTTTGTACAGGTATACCTGTGCAAAGCCAACAAAGAACAACTGTTCTGATGTAAGTCCAAGATCGTCAAGTGGTTTTTCCTCTCCATTTGCTTCGAGATAGTTCTGGTAAGCCTGAAACAAACGAGTGAGCAATTTGATGTCAATCTGTCCGGCTAAATATTTTTGCAGTGAATTATACGTGGGCGATACATCTACAATAATATATCAGAAGTAGATCTAGGGATGTGCAAGAAGAGGCTAGCTTTTACTGAACATCAATTGCTGCAGAAAGTTTCCTGCTTGTAACTTGAAATGTTCCACAAAAAATCAAAATATTTGCAAAATTATCAATAAAAGACTGCCGCTACTAAGCACCTGAAAGGCTATCCCCAGTCCTTCGTTGTCTGCAATATCTTCAGCGAGTGTATTATTGCTGTTAACCTGTTGGTTAAGAAAAATTAGAAAAGTACAGTGCAAGAAATGGGAAGACATTGAAGTTTATCACATGCAAATTCCGCGATAATATTTCACTTTTTTATGTTAACTCTGTTTCATAAGCAGGTCAGTGAATGAGCTGCTGGCTTTCCCGTGCATAAGCTTACGACGATGTTCATGACAATCCTATAGGCATGAAGAAGTGTGTTAGCGTAACATCATGTGGAAGATTATAGATACCTTCTGTTAATTTCTCAGTTTGCTGTGACACTCTACATAGTGCTCATATTCTTAATCGGGAAGTTTTGATGCAAGGCGTATAGGTTCTTGTCTACATACGATCATATAAGTATAGGTGATAGCCTACAGATGTTTTTCCTTGGTATTTATGGTTGCCTTCTATTACTATCAAGTCAGTGTCTTTCACTGAATCAGACTTCAGTTCAAGTTCGAACACAAAACGTTCCTTGAAAAGTATTGCTGTTCAAACATTGGACTAATCGCAACTATTTCCTTGCGATTATTTGAAACTATCTCCTTTTATGCTTCTTGGTGCTCAAGAAATTAAGTATAATTGTAGCAAATTGATAGTTATGTGTTGTTGAGACAACCGTGGGTTCTATATCGCTCAATGCATGCTGGAAATACTATTCTCTGTATTTCTTCATATCCACTTTAGAGTATGAAAATAACCTTAATAAATACTTATAGAAGCTAGAACCTGAAAATAATGTTTACAATTCTCGGTTACAGCAATATCCGCGATAAAAAGCTCTTTCTACCATATCAAGTCGAGCTAGCTAGCCATATGTCAAACATTTTCAGTGAGTGAGAAATATTCAAGAGATACGAAACAATTGGACGGCCCCGATTAGGTTTTGCATGGAAACTGAATTTGGGGCAGACTCAATTGACTGTTTTTGCACATGACCAGCATGCTCCTTGATATAATTATGCCTTCTCATCATCCTCGTATACATTTATTTTTGGAATCGGCTTTGAAATCCTTACCGAAATATTGAACATGGAATATCCTGCGTAATGTTCTTGAAAACATTCAGCTCTCTTATGGTAGTGACATAATGATCTTTTGGTCCACCAGTTATGGAGATCGCCATTTTTATCGTACTGCTTGCCTTCAGAAAGGGAGATTAAAGATTTCTGGTATATGTCAAATTATATTCAAATGAAAAGACACTATTAATTTATTATAGACATTAATACGCTCCCACCGAAGGTATCCTGATAAATGTTACACATCACATAATTTCGATGTTTTTCTTGTAGCAGCAGGTTCATGTTTGGCAATAGAAATGCGAAACATCAGGTTGATGCAAAGTCTGCCTCATTCCATAATAATTCAAACGTTAAAAATCCCCAGAACGACCTGTCTGATATTTGAATGGATCGACCAGAATCGAACGAGCTGTTCCAATAATAACCAACTTCCCAACAGACTGCCTATTGAGATTTTTGAATTGTAAATATTTTGAATTTTTGCCTAATGTTTTTTAGCTGTGATCATGTCAAATATATTTTGATTAACAACGTTTGTAAATTTACTGTAAACTTAAAATAGCTTCGTTTTAGATATTCACGTACATTCTTATCCATTCTTATCATGGTTTTGCATATCCTGTGCGCTCTCATCATATTGGAATGATTACGAAAAAAAGTAATTGGTTTTGATATGTTACAGAATGACAAGGCAACATATTATAGAATGTTGATCGAACTGAAAAATATAACTAGCGAACATTGCACATTGTGTTCTAATATTATTAATAATAATAACTAAATAATACTAAATAATAATAACTGTTTATTAGCATTTCCACTGGTCTAGTGGCTCTTACAACGCCAAGTTTATATAGGATATTAAATGAAATTGTTTCTTATAAGTTATTAAATAAATACAAGGTTACATCTGCTGATATATTTCCCCACTGGATATGATAAACTGTTGAGTCAGAAACTTTCACATACTGTGTGTAGGCTATAATTATACACCTATCAAGCTCAGCCTAGAAAACAATTAATTACTGAATATGTTTGAAGCTTGACCTCTTCAGTTTATGTTTATAAGCATTGACGCATTGAAACAAGCATAGTTCTTTCATCATTGAACTATTCAAGTCATCAAGCCTCAAGGTTTGAAGAGGAAGTACATTACAATCTTCATGCATAACTGCTAAATAGTTCATGGATTATAAAGTAACCAATTCTTTTCTTCTATTAAGAGATTTTGGATATAGAGATAAAAAGAGATAAAAATATAAGCAGAGATAGTATATTTCCAAAGTTAAAGCAATATTCCGAAGAGTATACCATTGGTGTCGAATCCATGTGCAATCTCATGACCAATAATTTGTCCAATCGATCCACAATTCAATGCTCTATAAAAGAAACCATTTATCCAGAAGGTCAGCAATTCAATGACTGATTATACCAAATATCGAGAAGGACTGTGCTGATTTTAATAAGCTATCACTCAAACTCACTGTTAAGTAGCTGACTACCTGTAACCTACATATTATTATATCAAATAATCTTACTAATAATCCTAATAATAATCTTAATTTATAATGACTAAGCATTGCAATCCAGAGGGGTAATGCTACAAGCATTCTTGGCACCCTAAGTGCTGGGGAAAACTTGCATGAAATTTTTAATTTGTAAATATTATAGCTTAATTTATTTTTAGTAATATTGTATGTTTTAGCATTTAAATTTATTAGGCAGAACGTGACTACGATTTTATTGTATTGTAGACTCATTTTTATGATTGTTGAACTGCTTGTGAATAGATTTGAGAATAAATATAATGGTATCTTACTTGCATTACTGTAAACTGCTTGCGGTAGGAAATGACTTCCAATAAGGGAGTAAAAGAATACTTCTAGATGTTGATAAAAATGCAGTTTTATGTGTTTAAGCATGAAATCTCAACTGACACTATAGAGAAATAATCGAAGCCGGATATATTGTCTACCTCTGTTGTTTTTTGAAAACTACTAATAACGGCTGTTAAATCATTCGCCGAAATAAGGCGTACTTCTAAAGGTCAAGTTACTGTAGCGCGCGGAAAGTAAATATTAGGTCATTAAGTAGTTTTCAAGGTGATATATCAATAAATAATTCTAATTGAAATAAACTAGAGAGTAAGTAACGTTGACGGGCTGACATCCTTAAATCATTTAAGGCAAATAGAAGCCAAATAAAATTACACGTACACGTATACAGCTATGATGAATCGTTTTATTAATTTTAATTAAAATTGTTAGAATGCTCACTTGAAGAGGAGCACAGTTCGACCTGTATCAATGATCAACTGTTTTAATAGAACACCTCTCAGAAGAGGCCACTTCTAAATAGTCTATACGATAGGTACAAACAATCCAATTTTCCAATATTGACCCTCCGCCTGTGCCATGATCCAATTTCTATTAGCAATTTTGGGTTGTCATTTATTAAGGCATGTGATTAGACTGAATGTCTAAAACTATTGCACACGGTGCACTCATAGTATTGTTGTTTCTTAAACCGTAGAGATTTACTCTGATCCTTTAGAAAATACAAATGTGAATAACTCTCTCCTGTGATTCATTTCTGTGCTACACTTCAGTAACAATTTGTACATAAATACTTGACCAGGTTTCTATCATTATCTTTATCCATTAATTGTAATTTGTGCCATGCAAGGCAGCATTCATTTTATATGATTCTCTACAGGAGGCCACTTATTTGTTGTTTTCTAAATCATCTTTGGCATCAAATCCAGTGAATAACTTAGCGTCATGCCTATTTTTCAATTTGTCGCACACTTCAGCAGCAAAATATATACCCTCTCCACTGGAAACATTGCTTGATCTTGACAAGAAACGCATCGCTGCCTCAGAAGTAGGATGCAGAGATAATCTTTGGATGACAGAAAGGATTTATTCTTAGAATAAAAACACCAGAAATCCATCTCTTTAGAATTGAGAACTGACATCTACTTTTATAAAGTAAGGCGTTCATTGCCATTTCTGTCGAATTCAAACGTACCTTGGAGCCCTTGCATCGAACAAACTGCCTTGAAATATTCCAGCTGGAAATACTGTGGATATACATAATAGCTTGAAATTCAGCTAAATGGGATACTGAGTCAAAATAGCCAACAGGTTATCATGAAGATATCAATGGTAAATAACTCAGAATCCCTAGTTAAGTTTCAAGACATAGTTTTCCAACTTGTGCCCAAACAGTCTTAACGTACACGTAAATTTCCATTGTTGCAGAACAATTGGCAGACGATGCGAGTAATGTTACTTTATAACTTATAATTATGCGTAGATCTTCAGTCTGGATAATGGAACATGCAAACCTTCTTTTGCAGTAATCCACGTAAGGTATGTCAAACAGCGCAAAGTAGTAGGCCTACCGTAAATAGAGTAAATATGTCCTATTATAGCTACATCAATGGGTTAGTTGGTATCCGTAATATCAACTGGGAACACTTTTCCAAAGTGCTCGAACGTCTAACCTCTGTTTTTCTTCTTTTGCAAGTGTATTTTTGCTGGTAAAGTTTTACAATTAACTTTGAAGTGACCACAGTACTATCAAGAATGATGTTTGTGCCAATTTGATCGATAAAATCTCTCGTCAAATTAAGAGCAAACCCTTTTAGGTGGCACACCTCGAATATGAAGCAGATGAGTATATTCTCATCTAGATTAAGAAGCCCGTTGGTAACAAATATTCTCTGTTGTTTGCCAGACAAGACATGGATTAACCCTCAACCGTTTCACGAATTTGTGTTTGCCATGAAGTTTAACGGTAGAACCGTCCGCCTTTGGATGAAAGCTGCAATCTATACTAAACATCGGAGCTTAATAAAGGATAGCATTGATTAATATTTCGAAATAAACAAGGAATCTTTCTCACATATTCGAGTAGTGCAATGAAGTGCTTATTTTATTTCTGAACTTGTTTTTTCCAAACTCTGGACGTATCTGATTTAAAATACAACACAGTTGATCTATAAAATAAATCATGTGCTTGTGAATAAGGAAAAAGAGAAGATGAGTTGAGAAATGTATTGTTCTTGTAAATGATAGATAAAAACTTGTTAAACATTGTTAAATTTCAAAATTCAAATAATTGCGGGTGAAACAGTGCAAACGAGGATAAATAAAATTTATACAAAAGCACAGACCTATTCTTGCGAAAATCAAATATTGAGTAATATGATTGAAAAACTTGCTTTGATGAATAACATGATATCATAATGACAGGGAGCTTTTGCAATATGTATTTACATACTGTATATTCTGTGTTGGAGCATAAACAAATGTGTGCTCACCCATCTTGTTCTTATGTGGGACATAGAGGGCGTTTGCTGTGTGCGGAGTGATAGTCCAACTAGGAAACAGAAAGGGGAGCAACATGATAGTTTTGCTAATGTAAAGCAAACAATTTGTTTATATAATTCATCATATGGCGTCTCTGTACACTTTGACGGGTTGCATCCTCTTTCAGTTGTTAAGTTAAGAAGTTTCAATCGATTTCTTTAAAATAATATTTAGTATTCATCTATTAACAAAAGTCTTTACCTGACATCTCTGTGTTTCTTTCCCAATTTGACGAAATTTTTCCGATACTCCTCTTTTCTCCACATCAGTTGATTTCCAAAGTAGTCTTCAGGAGAGGCTAACATCTGTAAAACCAACAACGTGTTCTTCGATTCACAAACTCGGTGCACGTTTAGCGAATCACTGCAGAAGCTACTGGATCGAATATTTTAATTTGATTTTTGTTTTGGTGAAAATAGTTTTAACTTTGAAGTGTCAATTATTTTGGAAAGCTACACGTTCTCACAGCTAGAAGATTGTTGGCCTTGTTTTCCAGCTTGTTATTGTGGAAATTGCAAGTAAATAGTTAGAAAAATTTAG
Source organism: Calvadosia cruxmelitensis (assembly GCA_900245855.1). Classification (NCBI taxonomy): domain Eukaryota; kingdom Metazoa; phylum Cnidaria; class Staurozoa; order Stauromedusae; family Kishinouyeidae; genus Calvadosia; species Calvadosia cruxmelitensis. The sequence continues at coordinate 22,970 of OFHS01000719.1, forward strand.
CAAAGAATGAAATGGCTGTATTTGTGCTGCAAGCAACTATGGCATGCCTCGGGAAAACTTGAATGACAATATTTTTATTTCAAAAATAGTCAACAAAATTCGTTTAAGTTGAGATCTCATAATTGCAGCAATACGGTTAGGGATTGTACTTGCAGGTTTCGCACTAATTGTGTATGCAATAAATTGAAATCACAGCATTGCAGAAGAGCAGCTTACTACGGCCTTCCGGCATATATGACTGAGGTTGGGATAGATCTTGATGCGGGGTTGACAGATATTTCTGGATATCTAGGCGGGGATACATTGAAGGTGGGATTACAGATTGGCAATGATTATGTGCTGTAGTATTATGACTTCCAATTGTACAAATACAGCAGATGAGTTAGGTAGAATTGGGTCCACTTCATTTCTAAAAACGAGAGTACTTGGGGCCACTAGATTGTTCTCACATTTTTTATGAAATTGTTTCTGAATTCTTTCCTTCGACTAATTAGCCGCATACGACATGCTGCACTGTAACATATATAACTGTAATAACTTATTTTAGATTCAGTTTTAAGCTTTCAATCATCTGATTGATCCAATTTACAAAGATTTTTATTTCTTAACAAAGCATTCTGCTTCTACATCACTGAATCTCATAAGTCATAACGATTGCAAATTTGACAGCATGGCAATAAATAACGCGAACATATTTACCTTGCTGTAGTAAGAATCTAATGCCGTGTCGTTCTTGATGAAGTCCGGATAACCAATGTTGCTAGCCATATTTTGAGCCTATAGTTAGATACGATTGTATTCTTGTTATTCATTACACGAAGGACCAAATTCGAAAGTACGGAAGTTTTAATTATCTGAAAATGGCAATTTCTGCATTGCTTATATGGAACGTCAAACCGTGGAATCGTAGAACACTCTAATCTTATAATACGGCTCCATAAGAACGAACCATAGCATCTGCCAAAGAAAATCACTGTTATTTGCTCATGCGGTTAGCTCTCTATTGATCAGTTCCTCAGTTGATTTGCAAATTATTGATAAGGAACACTTTCCCTTGAAATCTGGTTGAGATTAAGCTCATACGCTTGAATTACACATCTTATACGGTATACAAATAACACTCGACCAAGTTATTCAATTTGTAATCTATCACCTGGCTTTCAATAGGATCAGTTAAACTTATAAGGTTATGATTTCAAAATTACATTCGTCATGAGCACCTTGGTCATGCGCATGTGTCTAAATAGATAACATTGATGAAATTTATAAAACAAGGTCCTCGTTGAAATGTTGAAAATATGTCACTATTCTTTGAGTATTTACTTTTTCGATTGCATTTTCTCTTGTTATGTTATCCATCCATGGCACTGTCCGTAGGACATCCACGAGGGCCTCTTTCATGTCCTCTGCTAAGTTCAGAGCCTAAAATTGGAAATTAATATGCAGTTAAATATAATACTGCACTATATTATCTGCCATAGTAGCAAAGGTCCATTAAATACATGCTATAATGTCTTCATTAAATAAGAAAAGCCCGACATTATAAAATCGACTTTCAATCACAAAACATGACTAAACGCAGGTCTATGCTATCTAATCCAAAGAAAGGCAATGTTTTACTATTGATTTAATATTCTAGGAAAACTTGCGTCGACATATCATAAAGTGTCCTTGCAAGGAGAATGTCTGTACCATCGAAATAATTATAATTCCTTACCTAATATATGAATATCTGGAGTCAAGTTATGTTTCATGAATGTTGCTGGGAACAGACTGTTCTGATGCTTGGCTCTCATCTACGGAATTTTGCGATTCGCATTGTTTTTTTTTGCAAAAGAATGCTTGATAACTATTACCTTTTTCCATTTGTGCGCGACTTCTTCCACTGTTTTTGCAGGTCATGCCATCAGAACAGATAGAATATTATATGGCACACGTTGAAATAAACTCAAACTTACGAGAACCAATGCTGACCCTTTCCACCCCCTTTAAAAAGAGAGCAAGGGCATCTACCATGGAAGGTATCATTGCTGATGATCCGCACGTCAGGAGCAAATTGAGTTCTGACATTTTTAGCCATCGCCCTTGCAAAGCAGCGTTTAAAACGTCATTTAGCACGTTTTATTTTGATGAGATCTTGTAAATAAAAAGTCAAAGCAGTTGTGAAGATATTGGGTGCGTATGATTATTATTCTTTCCTAACATATCCGAGCAGCTATTCAGCTTCGGCCAGCGTCGTATTCTGCTCTGCTCTCAATCCAGCTCAGACACAACTCCCAAGAGACTGAAAACAATCCCAGTTCGAATCATTCGAGCGCAATGGCGGTGAGAGACTTCGGATAGTCCTATGGGTAGATAAGGTTACCCAGCTGGAGTCTGGGGCTGTAAGCCGGTCGAGATGATGTAAGACTACTTATGCGACGTAGCAACATAGATAGCCACCAAAAGGTAGGAGAGCATATTCAGTTACTCACTTCTCTTCGTGTACTTGCTGTGAATTCAGTGTCGACGAAAAGTCTTGATAGTACAAATCCATAATGGTTTGATGTTTCCTTGAAGCACTGAACATCTCTGGACATATAGAATTGATTATGAAGGGCATGATTTCTGAAATCGTGGAGCCATTTGTACTTTCCGAGCAGGTACTGAGAAAAACGAAGAGCTGAAGTTCCCAGAAGAAATGTAGCTTGCATCCTAGAGGAGGCAACAACAGGTAAGCAAAGTTTTGGAATGTATAGTAAGATAAAACTCGATCTAGCATACAAACACCCATATTGTCATTCAGTAGGCAACAGGGAAGCACACACATATCGCATGCCGTCCAGGGTATCGGATGTGTCACTCCCGAGAAAGGTATCCCTACCCGTGGCGGTTGAAGTCTAAATTTGCATATGGCAGAATATTTTACGTCGCGTCGTATCTCATTCCTTGCACGACTCAGTCGTTAAAAACGTTTGCTCGTTAGAGGGATTCATAGCCATACACTCTAAGAACTGGCCTTGCGGTTCCTCAGGATATTACCTATACCTTGCCAGATGTCATCCGCCCGGATTCTAGGCTTCTTTGAACTCCGGAAGGAGGATGTCGCCTCGTGTCATTCTATTTCCAAACATAGATATAGTTGTCTATCTTATTGATATTTCTTCTATAGCTACAATGATTGTTGATTAAGGACGGATGATTTATGCAATGGACAGTCTATATTATATCGTAAGTGATTTCTGGCTTCGCGACATGAGTTGTGAACATCTACGTTGTCTCTCATAGGTGAATGTTGATAAAATGGTCTTGTGCTGCTGTTGATGTAGATGAGTATGAGATTTTGTTCTTATAGGAATTAGATAATCAGTACGATATCCTCTGCGTAAATCATATGGAAGGGTATTTCATCAGAGATGTTGCTAACCTCTGTCCTCGAGCTTATCCTTTTCATAATGCGATGACCTAAAGTACCCGGATAAAAGATGTGAAATCCACGGAATCGAAAGTTCCTCTTATCATTTGTTCACTAAGACCATGCAGCAAAATATGCTTTCATTCTTGCGCATTCTCCTAGGGCTGAGCAATAAATGTGTTTTAGTCCATGGTGGATAAAACTGTCATGAAGACTGCATGCTCCCTGGTTTGATGCTTTTATAGCATCCACTGTAGCGGCACTTTGGAAAGCACCTTGTACGAAAAGGACATGGGAGATAAGCTTGTCGTTCTTGCCTTGCCCTGTGTTTCTTTTAAGACTAGTGTTAGTATATTACAATTGAGGCGTCTTTCAAGCTCATGAAGACATTGATATCATCGGGGAGATAAAATAAACGCACATAGCTTTGAAATTAAAAATTGCAGTAATATTTATCTAAGCTCTAGAAATTTAAAGCTACTCCAATTGAATGTATGTTCCACTTATTTCATTAAGATCTGAAATAATAATAATTTTCCAAGCTATGCTGCAGCAAGGTGAACACTTTTCCCATCACATGTGAAGTGCTGCTTCTTTGAATAGCGATTATCAATATTTGAACAAGATTGTGCTGGAATATTGGATCCCTTGATTGCTGGTGAAGGATTGATCCATTTCATTAATCTCGTCTGCGAAAGCCTTCGTAGATTCAAATAGTATCACCTAAAATTGCTGAACAGCTCGGCCTTTTCCGGTTTCCATCTATTGATGACTGCTCTCAATTCTGAATTTTTGAATTCGCTTACGAGGAGCTTGTTCGTCCGCAGTAACAGGCTAGTTTGTATCGCAAAAATGTTGTAGACGTTATTGAACAGGAAACAAAACACACTTTGCACAAATGCATAATCACTCAGACTGACTTTTAATATGTCAAAGAACAAATTTCAATGCATGGACACTTTTTGGACAGTCATTTAATATTCCCATATTAACACTTATAAAAGTATTTTATGCTACCGTGGTAGTATAAACATTATACAGTTGCAATCAGTCATTCATCACTTTGATCGACAGCGCTTTATCCTCATTTGAATCATTTGATTGATTACTCATTGTGTTTATCTACTGCAGTCCATACAATATTCGTAGTGATTACTAATAATGGATGACGGTTGAAGATAGAAGATGGCACTATTGGTGAGCTAGGATTTCTAACAAAGTCTCTCAAAGGAGTTACTGCATATCCTCAACTATACTGTCAGTAGAAGTATCATAGGAGTGCAAGGATAGATACAACCTCTACAAACTGTATATTATTTGTTACATTAACGTCAGAATCATGTTTCTGTTGGCCTTGTGGTCATTAGTCTCCCTTCTGCAGTGTGCCTTTTGCATGCTAGACATGTACTGTGTAAACTTTTGTCTTGCGTGTGAAGCATTTATGGTCAATAACGATCTTCGTGCTCTACTGAATTCTCAGATATCATTGTTTTCTGCTGAAAGCTATTCTAATTTAGCATGAAGATCATTTTATCATACTAATATTGATGTTTTTTGTTTCTTAAGCTATACTGTAATAAATACTAATCCTCCATGTTTGAAGAAGAATAAAGATATAATGGCTTAATGGAAACATAATTTAATTCAGCAATTTTTTTGAAGAAATTCTTTAGTCACCTTGGCTCGTCTTCAATAAATGTCTTGTATGCTTGTCCAAGGTACGAAGTGGAAAGACTGGCAACAACAAGGTCTTTCGTTGCTTTTTCTCCCGAGGGCTCGATGATTTCATTCAAGTAACGAAGAAGCCAGTCCAACTTGAAAGACGGAAGTCAGAACAAAATGTATGTTGAAGACGAAAATCAACAACAATGAATCAGAAATAATCCAGCAGGAAAAAGTGACATCCCGAAACCTGTGGACAATGATTTACAGATCATGAGTTAAATATACCCCTTGGCAAATATTGCATGTTGAATCTAAATTATTATATCTTCTAGTTTGCTTTCCGGCGACTATCTAACCCCTCATGTTTCAATGTGAAACCGGATGTACTGTCAAATTTGGTTTATGCGATACTACACGATGCGCTTTATTCGCATACTCTAGTTCAAAATTGGATGTATTATGATGGTCCCAGCTGGGCTACTATGCTCCACAGTATGTTATTATCCTTTATTTGATCCGATATTTCCCAATTCATGACAGCCTTCAGTAACATATGGGACTTTATTGATCACAATATAGTAACTGCGGTGATATTGTATTGTTAGACCAACTTGCAAAAGCTCTGCGTTAAACTGTCTTCTTGAATTCCTTACCGGTATGTTGGTCCGGTTAGCTAGCTCAGCCATAGACATTTTTTCCATATGATCAATCATGTTTTGTCTTTGCTGATACGATAGGGCATACTGAAAGTTGACACAATTAGATGTTTAGCGAATAAAACGTAATTGATCACCAGAGCTATCGTTCAGCAGACTTCGGCAGATGTAGATAGTAATGCAGTGCCAATCGTAATCCATCCGGAAGAATAGTCCAGACGATTGCGTAGTAACGTAAGAGAGTAATCTGAACAGTAATCAAGTAGATGCAGGCTTAATATTATGCTACTTCAAGGACATGTTCGATAAAGATGTAAACATTTCAATTGAAAATCCTCTTTCATAGTTTTAGTCATTCTGTTGAATGTCGTCAGTGCATGATAAGAGTTATGCACCAACGATAAGGCAAATATTAAACTGCTGGCACTGCTGCCGATTTTTACCATTGCAATGTCTGCAGTGAAGCCAAAATATTCTGGAATCCAAGTGAGAGAGTCACTCGTTCCACCCAAGAGCCACGCCAAACCTTCCATTTGCAATGTGTACAAGTCTTCTATCTGTTGAGATGAATGAAACTGACACTGAGTTCATCTATAATGTACAATAATACTTCTGACCTCACTCATTCTAAAATTCGTCACCTACTGCTGTAGATATGTGTCAATAATGCAGCATGCACGGCAAAATTGAATTCGCATTTTAATAAAGCATCTTGATCACAGAGATCACGGATGCTATTAGATTATTTATCTTTTTGATAATTGTACTTGTTTTAGTTGCTCCAAACAATGCCTGGTTTTCTCAGAGTATTCGTATCAGGATTATTGATCTACGTAATAAAAATGTTGCTTTAGTTAATGCATCTAAAATATGATTTTACCACCAGGGGCAATCAAGTAGAGCTGAAGCTTTACCTATGTGCAAATATATTAATTTTTAACGCTTAATACGAACAAAGTGCATTATTCTCAAGTGCAGGCAAGCCTGCGGACAGAGTCGCTGAAATAATTCCTTGTAAGCAGAAAAGTTTATACCCAGCACCAATTTGATGCTCTAAACCACTTTACACTTTGTTCATGTTTCCCAAGCCAACTTTGCACTGAGACACGAGCTTCAGCACAAAGTCTTCATGCTAGTTTGTTTGAGAAGCTAGTCATAAACCACCTTTAGCTCATATTTCATTGCTTGCTGTATGTTCAACTGATAAAATGTGCAGCTGAAAGCAATCAATGCAGAAAAATGTGAAAAACAAGCGTTACCCAAGGATTTGCGAATTGCCCATGAAAAGTCTCCCGATTCAGAATGAACGATGGTTGATCAAACTACGACAGAAATAAGAATCAGATCAATAAAGATAATCATAAATGATGATTTATTATGTATGGTTTTGAATAGTGAGATGTTTATTCTCTGAGGCTTTTGTGAATGAAGTTCCCATATATTATCGTGTATAAGCCGGCCTTCAATGTTTCTACATTAATATGCTGTTTCAGCACATTTATTGCACTTTAATGCAGTACTCGATAGGACCGATATTTACGATAATATAAATAATCATAAATATGCTATTTATCTGTTGTTACAATGGCTTCGAAAATATTTTTTATATGCCCTTAGCTATCGAAATTCATTTGTGAGTCTTGAATTGAAATAATTAACTCAGTACATCACAGCCTAAATGTGCAACGTCGGGTAGCAGCTTGAGTAGAAAAATATTTGCATCACACGCGTTTTGAGAACATTAGCATGCAGAGAGCCGTTGGACGAAATGTTGCATTTGCATATTGTCTCCAAGTAATATTTTACTGTATCAGGGTGGGTAATATTTGTAGGTCCATGCTTGTACAACGTACTTTTTATGGAATAATTTACAGCTACTAATTCTCAACAAAGTAGTACATTTGAGATTAAAATTATTTATAGATCTCTGATACAACTGTATTCGCAATAATTGTTTAACATAGAAGTAAATGAAGCCAGTCGATTTTGATTCATAGTTATGTTAGATGATAGAAATCAAGCATGAACAGATGTTTATTATAGCCGGAATTGAAACTAACTTTAAATTCCTTTGTCCGCCTGTAGAATTGTGCTTATGCTGCGACATTGAGTGGCTACTCCTGCAAATGCACTATTCTTGTTCATCGTTATCATAACCAAGAAATGCTAGCTATATTATTGTAGCTTATCTTAAAAAAGTCAACTTAATTGCGTAGGTGAGGATTCAATGCAATTGGATTTGAAATAAGATGTCATCATCCATCATCATCATCGAACGCCTAATCGCTTCGCAAGGTCTAACTACTTCACCAGTTAATTGCTGCTCGCTAATAAGGCTTTCAAATCACCTGAGTATGAAAATGATATCATTTTGCAATTATACTAACCGAAATCAATCTGTTGCTTGTGTTGTAAGGATCAACAACTACCGAAATTTCGAAAAGTGGTTGAACGTTGATTTCTTTCGCCAAGCGAATAAGAACGTTGGTGAAATTCCACTCATTTTCGTTAAAATTTGGATCAATAGCAGGCCAACCTCCAAATGATACCAAGAGCTCCTTCAAAGGCATATCCCCGTGATTATTGATTGCTTCTTCATTCATGCAAGCGTTGTAATAGTTAACAGCACTTTCAATGGCTTGATTCTAAACGTAAGTGGAAAGGGATCGATTAGAACGGTAACAATGTAATAAAGATACGTAAAAAGTATAATAATTATGTTTATACCCTTCAGTCAGTCACATCTTGGAACTAATCGCGGGATGATTTTAACTAGTATTGTATTTGATGTCAGAAAATATTTATTCGAATTTATGAAAATTCTGACTGAAATCAGCAATACTCAGAATTTCATTTGTTTATATAGCATTCAAGTTTTATTTCCATGCCAAGTGAAGTATACACATGTTTGTGCACCTCTTTATTATTTAACCAACCTAATGAATTTATAACCCTATCAAGGTATACTTAAGAAATTTACCATATACAGGTACTGTACTTGCATGTTTGACTGGGATTTAACAAGCACGCCTATTCAAACGGATTGAAGCTCGCTCCCATACTGTCTACAAGTTGTTGCGTTTTGTGTCATACTGTATAGAACGTAACTAAGTACTGTTGAAATAAAGTTCTGGAGGAGTTTTTGTTCAAAAGGAAGGAGCACTGCGAATTCGAAACTCAAAATATCGAATTTAGAGAAATTCTCTAAAAAAGTCTTTCATTGTTTTCTCTGTCTATCTCTGTGCACAATTAACCATGCTACTATGACTGAGAATTTCACTGCTTCTATTGCCAGGAAATCTGAAGTATGGCAAATGAAATCAGTGTGGAACATCTCCTGCCCCAGGTGGCTCAATTAGTTTCAAATCGTAAACATCAATTATTACGTGCTGCACGCAACATAATTGATTGGGTTGAGGAAGCTTGAATGAAATTCCGTGGTCCTTTTGAAGCTTTTGCTCCAAAAATGTCTACTATCTCACAGTTCTTGCATTATAAAGCTTGTAGGAAAATTATTCATTTGGTTTTGCTTGCCCTAGAGGAACAGATGGAACAATGTGATCACACACGGCGGGATCTATACGTGAACACCGATTGTCGCAGAGAAACGTATGGTTTTTTCAGTTGACAAGACTACTGCAGTGTAAAATGAAGGCTAAGCAATGGCATAATTTAGTGAATAAAGTGCTGATTTAATATCACTATTAAGAGGCCATTTGTGCCGCAGATTGTGATAAATTCGAAAATAACAATAATCTGCAATCCAAACTGCTTTACTGCTGTTGCACAATGAAATTTAGCATATAAAAATATTCAGCCCTGGTAGGACTGCTAAAGCATTTGTTTCTAGACAGTATTATATCAGCTTCCAAGGAATGCTTAATGAGCGTAAGTTTGAAATAAAATGACCAAAGTTAGTATGATTAGCCTCGTCATAGACCCACTGTCATAGAGCTTCCAAGAATGATTTTGAGCCGTATATACTTGCATTAATAGAAGATCTCCGTCTTCATCTCACACATGCTGATTAAATGTAATCCTTTACTCCGCTCCTTACAAGTTGTGTTTGATTCTACACACTATAATATTCCAATAACCCACAGGTTATCCACAATTTAGACAATAGAATGATCCCATCTTACCTCAGGAGGAACTAACCCATCTACACGGCGGAGAAAATGTTGGAAGACTACATCGTCGTTTCTCTTTCCCAGGTTACCTAGTCGGTCGTTCTTTCCAGGCAGTGAAGTATGATTTCTAATCCACTGTCCACATGAGTAATGATAGAAATCGGCACACGGATCAAGGGACGAATTCATGCTGGACTTCACACCTCAAACGGAATACATGAAAAATAAGTAAAGTTGTTTTATATTAGACATTTAGATCAGGCAAAGATCGTTAATCGTTTCCGTTAAATTGTTCAAAAAGCTTAACCTACTACTATATGACACGGTGTCGGTCTCATCAAGCATTCTCGTCAGCACTCAGACCATCAATCATCGAGCTCTGTCAGTCGCTATAAATGTCTGGTATTTCGTAACTTCGCTCTCTTGCAATCTGTACACTCGAGCCTTCGGACGAGCTGGCTACCCTCCGTCATATCTGCCACAATGATATATCTACAACATCATACATTCGCCTATTCTTGCATCAACATCTCAACATACAAACTATACAACTTTCAGTCAAGCAAAACCCAAACACGCTTGTTAACGGTGTATGAAGCCGGGTAAGTCACAAACATCACCTAGTAGTGCTACTGACACAACAGTCAACCCAAAATGAGTTTAAGCTAAAGAATAGTCCTCAATCATTAACGCCTGCGAGTTGTCTGTAGTCAAGATCATGAAGCCTGATCAGCTGTAATCAGCATAGGCAACAGGCTATTAACACACTGCATCCATCCGTCTAATGATTTACTAGAAGCAGCATATCTGCAACTGTACAATATAAGCTTAGGAATAAGTTTGCAAGAAACATCTTTGGAGCATGCACGAAATGTCATATAAATATTTATGTTCAATGAGATATTGAAAGTTTATAATCAATGGCACCTTCCTTATGATTTATGACGTATTTCTCATTGATCATCTGTCGTGTTTATGCAACCCTGAATAATACGGAAAAGAGTTTCGAGGCCTTTCTGTAATGTATATATTAACATCTTTCGCGGTTGCCGCCATTAGTTTGCAGCCGATAGAGTTTACTCTTCTATATAGCGACGGAATAGCTATCCATACAGATGAGCATCACCACAAAGACACTATTCAGAGTTCCAGAAACGTAGAAGGCGGAATGTAGTAACATGTATACTAATTATAATCAGGAATTGATACGTACGATAGGCAATGATACGATCTTCAGTAGGGTTTATTATCTCCTTCCTTAGTGCAACTGGTGGCCTTCGCCTTTGATCTTTGTACATCTGCGATACTCTAGCAGCATGCAAGTTATGTAAAAGCATCATTGACGAAATTATCTCCAAAACGACTATACTGTAGAAGTTCATAATTGCTTATTATAAAATAATCAATGAATCCACCGTATTGGTAGTTGTTTATATTAGATGGTAAAACAATTGAAAGTTTATTTGAATTGCTGTGTGGGTAGCCTTTCAGGATCAATAGCTTGCTTGTACTCCTAATAAGTTCTCCAATCTAGGTTGACTGGTCAGCTCACAAACAATACACTCTTCCTTACCTGCCAAAATGCATGGAGGGATGCTAAGTAAGCAAAGTAATCAATCATCGTTTTCATATAAATCAATCGATCGAGAGAAAATTTGCCTGTTGATCGTAATACATTGAAACTTTGACTACGGAGAACACCTGCCTTGAAAAGGCCCCCCACCTTCATAACATTCGATAAAATATGACCAGAAGGACGCTTACAGCCGGCAAAACGATGCTTACTGTCATCTGAGAGGTGCTTGCGATTGCTCACTGACTTATAGCTGCCTTTCTGTGGGGAGGTGCAAATCGAGGCTACCCCCACTGAAAAAGAAGGCTGACCTGACACATCATCACGAAGCTTGCGACAAGCCTATTTGAATGCACGTGATGCTAAGTCATGCGTAGTTTTGAAGATATTCATGTTTTTCTGGTGGGAAGGGGGGGGGGAGGCAAATTAAGGCTACTCCCTTTCTGGCAAACGCTAAAAAATGATTGCGAACTTGTCCTATTATCATCGGCTGAAAAGTTCTGCATGATAATTCCAAGGAAACATTTGACAAAGGGTTTTATTCCCAAATACAGTCCGTGAAGTTGCGAAATAGCAACATTTGCTAAACTTTAGAAATCAATTTATTGTTCTTGCAGCATTGATGGGATTGTGCTTAGCGGCTAATTGAACCTGGAGCCAGAACCCAGCACAACAAAAGTCAGTTGATTAACAATGTTGCATTCAACATGAAATATTAACAGAAAATCAAATAAATACAGAATGGGGAATACGATCTGGCAAATAGCTGTCTTACAGTTAATGCACTGCTTCTCAGGAAGTGTACAGAATATTCTGTCGAGAGATAATCAGCTTTGGTACGACTACTTTTGAGGACTGTTTCATCAAATTGCTCGAAGGAGCCATCTTCTCGTCTGCAAATTGCAATGTAATGTCCCGAGGTAGGATTTTCATTTGGGCTCGAAACACAACCATCGCTGTCAGTTGCAATTGTGATCCCTCGACGTCAATTGCATAAGAAATGGCCTCCACAGAGCAACGTTCAGGTGCAGCGACTGTTACGCAGCCAAACTCTGACCAGGTTGTCGGAGAGACGGACTGCGACAGTAACATCATTTAATGATCATTATTTGTTATAGTCAGCGGTACTGAGCAAAATCTGCTTGCACATTTGCTGACAGACACAATCGATGGCAAGTCCCTAAGAACGCACTCCACAACAGTCATTGCTCAGGCTGGCTTCGCAATTGACGAGCTGCAGGTCACGCAGATTGGTCATAGCGAATGAGTAGCAGTTTTGCCTGTACGCGATACTCATACGCCCCAATCCGTCCGCGGACGAGGAGCTTATACAGTGAACTATAACTTCCGACGTGCTGCTTGACGAAGTACTTAAATGAGCAGCTGTCGACGACTGCGACCGCCAATCCTTGCAAAACAGAATCGATTGCACACGTGTTGGGATAAAATAAACTTTTCCTTGACCAAGACTGCTAGCTTTTGATTGCTGCCATGTCCATTTCGTAGAGTGGGTATGTCCATTTCGTAGAGTAGCTTGTTGTTGCCAGATGACAAATCAGCAAGCCTCCGATTTGGATCCGTCTGGAGGTAAGACGACCTTGAATTCTTTTGGGAACAGTTACTCCTCTCCAGTTCTCCATCGCTTTCAACTCCGTGTTGCTGTCGACAAGTCACCGACTGAGAGCAGCGCAGCTTCAGCATCTGCTAAGTTGTCCATAGCCCTGGCCATCTCCACTTTCAGTGGTGGGCACAGAGCATGATTCGAGGGCCTCGCTTTCTTTATTTCTGACAATCTTGTTGAGAAGCAATTGATTTGACTTTTGGCAAGGGCTCACGACACCTTGACCAGAGCGACCACACTTCTCACTCAAAGAAATAATTGCCAGTGCAATTATGATATCTAGCGCACAATTAATTGTAGTGCACTGCACTATCTGGCCAACACATCTCAGTGATATAACATTGTTTATGCTTCAGACGATCGTATGTCTTGAAGCTATGACCACTTTGTCACTGAATGGATGAAATGAGCTACCGGTACTGTAGTGGCCTTATGTCGTAGTTAATCCCTTCT
>OFHS01000720.1:0-36458 GCA_900245855.1 Calvadosia cruxmelitensis
CAACAATCTCACCTCGTTTGATGACATATGATTTCTCTGGATTTTCCTTTTTCAAGCGCCTCATCTCGCCTCATCTGAGTATGAGTATGAGTATATAGTTAGATCAGATAGCAAACGAAATACAAAGCAATTGATTACAGAAATGGGTAACAACGAAGTATTAAGATGACATCATACGATCATGAGTCATCCCGTACAAGCCTGTTTGTTTGTTTAGGAGACCCAAGAGTCAAAGTAGTAATATAATTACAAATGTATAATTAGCATACATTTGCTGAACTGAAACGTTGGGAAGACATGGAAATAATCAAGGGAGAAAAGGTGGCTAAAGATAAGTAAATGCAAAAATCACAGGAAGGAAACATGAAATGGAAATAGAAGGACTGTTAATAAAGATAAGAAACCAGTAATGGAAATAAATCTTATAGACTACGCCTACAGAAGTAGCAATTTTAAAAGAGAAACAATTGATCTAGTAAATCTCTTGTCACCAATGGAACAATGTATTCCAAGGAAACAATGGTCTGGTTGCCCATAGCAATACAATTAGGCCTATCTACTAAAATAACATCATTACTGTATAAACAACGTACATGAACCACTACCAGACCAAGTCGATAGAAAGACAATGTGCTTGCGTCACAACCAAAAAAGATGGTCGAAATGTTCTCTGCGTATTACAGCTCAGTATTCACCAACCACTAGTCCCCGGCACGAGGGTAAAAGATCACTGTAGATTCTTCCCTTGTAATAAACCAACAAGCCAATTTGATGGCCAGCCTAATGCCTATTCTATCCGACTGCTTCTTCCATATAGAGGACATAAAAGTGGTCATGAAATCATTCCACCGCGATACTGCTCGAGGTCATAATCTAGACTGCTTATCTGCCTTTCACCTCTGTTGACCTAGCCTTGTTTTACAGCTAACTAATGAGTTCATTTTGTTATTGCTTTTTCTCTCTGTTAGATTCATTACCTTGTTGATATTGTCTTGTCAAGGTCACTTCAATGCTATTTTAACCAACTCACATTTAACAGTTTTGCAAAATAATTTCTAAATATTATCTGCGTGAGAGTATACTGAGAATATATTGGCAAGTTGTTTTTGTATTAGCCATCAGGTCTGGCTTGCCAAACGTTTAGGAGTGTTGAGCTGGAGAAGCGCAGATGCTCCTCAAGCTCTATTGTATTTGCCAGTCAAACGTACGAACGGAGTTTAGCCTGCCACATTAACGTCACATAATTGACAAACAAATCAAACCAGATTAATTTCAATCAAAATTGGTCAAAATCGTCTATTCTAAAATTCGGCCATCTCTGATGCAACGATAACACACACAAAAAACACAATATTTTTCCACACTATCTTTCCAGTGTTTGCAGAAATCTCCGGTCAATAGGTCAATCTTTTGAAGTTGAGATCTAATCAACGTAATTAGGTATTTAATTAGATGTAACTATAATGACACGGCTGTAGCAATTTTCGGGACAAAGGACACGCGGGGCAAGAACATGCGGTGTATACCTCATTACAAGGCTGATTTGTACTTTGTATATTGCTAATCAGTAATCAACGTGCAATTTATTCAATGTTTCCTGTGTTTATGACCTTATCAACATGTGCACTGTTTAATGTGGGATCAAAAAGCATCATGATTGGAAGTGCTAATTGTTCCCACTGGTTACATGTGCATTATTGTGCATGCGCACTTAGCGTCGGGCGACGATCAATGACTTGAAGCTTTATGAAGAAAGTATAAAATCGTGAACAAAATGCAATGAGACTGTCACCTTTCCTAGGAGCCTTATACATAGACCGGGACTAAAGCATAGTCCGGGACTAATCGTCTAATGTAGTCTGAACTAAATTGCTAAAATCTGTATGTGGGACTTGAGATTTAGTACTTGACCACGTTTTAGTCCCGGTCCACGATTAATGTCCCGAGGGAGCATGCCCTTAGGCCCTAGACATGTTCGGGTCTCAATCTGGCGTACGTTGTTAGTACTGTGATACCGGCTTCCAAATGTACATTCCAAGTTGTTACATTATCGCAAATGAAGACACATTCAAATCTATTTTCTTGTGCTTTCTGACTAAAACATTTATAAATACTCCGAAGAAAGTTTACTCTAAGTTCTGAACGCTCGTGCATGACTTAATTTCCATTTCAAAATGGAATACGATTGTTTATCCATTTTCAGGGCAATTATTTACAATATTTTGTTAACTTACTGCATGATCAATATCGTCATAAACCCAAGCACCTATGACTCGTTTTCTTTTCTCAACTTACCAAATTAGATAGCTTTCAAAAATTAGAAACAATTTTGAAAGGATAGACTCGACATAATAGCAATAATTCTATAATAATAACAAAAATGGTAGCGCTATACAGTGCCTAAAGAGTATAATTCATTGATTAAGCCATACATTAATGGTCTTTGAAGCCAAATAATAGCCTTACGCAAGAAAGCATAAGTGCATTTAAATGAGACTTCACTAGAATTCAGTGCAGTCTGGTACAAGTAACTCGGCACATTTGTAGTCCTTGGCAGTAGCTAGAACTGTAACATATCAAATGCGTTCATACCTGCTGCGGTTTGAGTTGCTATTGCCAAAAGGCACACGATAAACGGTATTAGCATCTTCATTGCTAACTGAGTCGTCCCTGTTTCAAATCAACTAGCCGTTGTCTGTCGTAAGGTGTTTCAGTCTCTCTGGCTAATGATACAGCAGCCTCCAGCAGACTATACACGTCATTCGACGACAATCAATCAAGCTAATTAATCAACTAAGCCACTCATTACTCAGATATCTTCGAATGTTTGAAGCAACATTGATTCCCGCCATCGCAACGGGGCATCAATAATACGATGGTAATACCTAGCTCTGATCGGCTATCGACAGGCAGTCTTACCACATCTGTAAATTTCAAAACAAAGCAATTGCTCTGATCTTTGATGACCATATCATCAGAGAAATTAACTCACAGTTTTAATTCATACGACCTTCAAGACTACGTTGCACTAACAATTGTATAGTAAATGTAGGTTTTTGATAGCTGTGTTAGACGTTTATTTTAGCTGCTATTGCCATTACCTTCTGTATTATACTGAAAGCAAATAAAAATCAACTCAGTTTAAAAAGATCAGTAATGCTACATTAGAGTCAAGATAAAGGACGAATTTCATCCAACGCAAGCATTTTTGGAACCTGCAAAGCTTGAGAAATCTAGAAAGAAAATTTTACCTTTTAAACCGCTTTACCATTTTAAATTTTGCAATTGTAGTTGAAAGTAGCTTTATGGAGGTGAAGACAGTTGCGCTGTGTCAGCTGAAATGGAGGACGACCGTCAAGGAAATCGCGTTATTTTTATTATTACATGCTGGAGAAATTGATGAAAAGCATTTAGTTTCCTAAAATGGATTGATTTTGGCTTGTAAAACGGGGTTGACTGTATTTTGTAGAAGAAAGCAGTAGTCATCTACGTACAATTTTGTATACATGAAAGGCGTCGTTTAAAAAAAAACATCCTGTAATAATTACTTCAAACTCCTTTTAAACAATGGGTTCTTTACGAAGATGATCCACGAAATCTTTACAATCGACGCAGTGCAGCCCAATGCATGTCGGGATGCAAATGTTTCAGCACGTGACTTCGAACTGGAATCGACAATTTTGACAGCCAAGAACAATGCTTGAAACTTACCACAATAGAAAGGACACGGTTCAAATCGCTTCAAACAAAACCATGTCTTAGTGTCAAAGGTCAAACTCATCTATTTTTTATACCGAAATGCATTGGGACTATCTTAAAAGTTTAGAGCCCCAAAAGTGACTGAAAGGTTAATCTCTCAAACACATTCTCATCTCTGTAGATAAACATTGTAACCAATACTACATACTTTCATTCCTTCATTCAAACAAACATCAAATCCTGAATTTGTAAAAAAGCTAAGTGGGATACAATATTAATGTAAATAAAAATTATAATTATAATTCAACTACAGTATGTTCAAATTTCAAGCGTGAAAGACTGATCAGCTACGGCTGGCTTTCGGCACCACGTTGTCGCACTTCTGAGGCACTAAGACAATCGTTTAACTGCTATATCACGCAGACTTTGAAACAAAGTACCCAATTATTAGAAGACAAGATACTTGGTTAGACGATACGATACACAGCAAAAACCTCGGAAATATTTTTACTCAAATGCTTCAAAATGGTCTATTTTTTATTCAATTTGACAAATTATCGATCGCTTGATTATTAATCTCTCAACTTGAAAAAGTTGCTTAAGGATAATGTTCAAAGCGAGTAATTGCTTAGAAATGCGTAAATTATTAATTTGCTCATTTTGATCCCAAAAAGTCTTTTCAACAATTTGTTCTGTTAAAATTAAGAACGAATTATTTTGCTGTGTAGAAGGCAAAATACGGACTTCATTGGTCAAATCACTCCTCTGAAGGGTCCGACAATCATGAGCAGTTTGGTGCCCCTTTGCTCCACGTGATCTGGATCTGGTCATCGTGATCGGATGAACCTTAACCTATTCATATGACACATTAATGGGGCCCTCATTCTATCTGAATATCACGAGCGAACAAGGCAGAATACACTGAAGGAGACATGTAAGGCGTCGGATAAAGGAATAGAGCATAAATTCCCAACCCACCCCACCCCACCTCAGCATAATGTAATTGTAATGGTAAGAAATTAAGTAGAATAATGTAGTTTGAAATTGATTAACAGTGTGAGGGTACCCCGCAACCCGTCAGTATGTCGGACAAAGGAATGAATATTCTGGCCAGGCACCACGAATAACATCGACAATCTGACTAGCACTTGTCATGTGTGCGCTGAGTAATGACCCAATCAACTCTCCAGCCTCTCTTGCAAGACCCGTCCATGGTTGATCTAATTTATTGAGACTTGAGCAACTATATCGAAAACTAGTGTCAATCAAAACTAGATCGTATACTTGTCCAACTACGAACATGATTTGTCGTAAACTACTCACTCATTATGCATCAGGGTTCTAACTGAAATCCATTGCAGTCATTGGCCAAGCACCCAAGTTTGCCCTAGTAAGGAAACTATTAGAATCAGATTGTATCAAATCTAGCAACATATATCTTATTCTAGTTTTTGCCCGTTGAGACGTCCTTGAGCAATGGCGTGCGTTAATTGATGAGCCAGTGCAGATTGGGGAGCACAATCATTTCATGTCAATGTCAACGTTGGTGCGCTTGACAGTCTCATGAGCAAAAATTCAAGCACTATGTTAATAAAACGAAACACAGGAGACATGGATGCAAGATACTGCGACCCTCTGTTTACGATTTTCTAATCTTTGCGGAAAATGAAGAGGGCAGGAGATTTCGATGGAGCTCTTTACCTGCTTCCGTATTCCTATATGAACAAGCTACTGAAAATACCTCGGTATGTGCTTCTGCACTGGAATGGTAGAAAGCACGCTGAAATTTTACTTGCTTCCCCTTTGTGATTTAGCTGGTGACGGGTGAAATACGCGCATTCCAGTGATCGCCCAGAAGACTCTTTCCGTGAAAGCGAAATTCCAAATGCCTGCAGGTAAATGGCAAGCGCACAGATTTCAATCGACTCAATATTGTCTGTGTGAGCTCACGCTGTTGAATTTCGATGTTGATCGGGATTATTTTTTGATTTATTCATTTATTGTTACTAGGATAAGATTCAATCAAGGTGGATCGAACGAAAGTGTTGCGTTGGCGAGCTGCATCAATTTAGAAATTTCAATAAGGATAGAACTCGTTCGGTAGAAAAGCATAGGAGATGGAGATTGTTGATGCTTTCGTGTGATAACTGTGAAGTCAATTCTGTATTGCCTCGTGGTTTGTCGCTTTGCTTTGATCTGATGACTATAGGCTACCTACAAGAAGGGTGATCGGAACAGGCAATCAAGTCTGTCTCCAATGCATGTAATGGACCACTTTCACAAGCTACCATTTTGGAATTTGCAAGTGCATTATGGGGAAGGTTGATGTCTCTGATTTCGGAATACGGAGAAAGTTGGATTTGATACTGATTTCTTTAAGCTGCGCTACTTTGCTTCAATATATCATTTTCGTTAATATTATAGGTCAGAAACCCAGTTTCTTTGCTGCTTCAGGCACTCAACTTGCACTGGTTTTTCCAATAATGGTAGCTCGTGAAAAGGTCTATTGACTAAAATAGAATGTGTAAATACTATGCATTGTGTGAAGCCATGGACGCCGCAGCAGTTCATTCTACACTCTGCAGCATAGCATCGATCGAGGTTCGTTATATTGTGTACTTTGGTGAATGCCTCTGAGGCGGCGTTACTTCTCTATAAGCCGATATGATTCTAGAATTTCATGAGCGATCCACAGTGATAGCTAATGCAATCACTGCTTGGTTTTGATCAAGCGATATAAATGAATAATCGTATTCATTATTTTACGGTACAGTTATCAATGTCAATTAGATTTGTATTTCTTGGGAGGGGGTAGTTGACCAGCTATGGGTTTATTGAAAATTAGTCTCACAAATGTCCAGACTGTCATCACACAACGCTGATAATTCCGCCAACCGATGATAGAACATTTGAAGCCGCGAATGAGCGAGAAAAGACACTGCGGGCAAGAGAAAACTGCTTTTGAACAACACGCGCAAAACCTATAAGCCTTAACGAATAGCAACGTAGTTTGCGTTCAAAATCCATACCACGAAGAAATGGGAAGTGGTCAGTAAAATCGTCCAGGTGTACCTTTTGTCAAAAAGCTAACTAAGTAACGTGAATAAGGCGGAATTTATTGGTAGAACCGGCGTTTCTGTGCCATTTCCATGGAGGCAGGAAGGGCAAAGACCACAAAGAGGCAATAGAGTTGAATCAAACACATTTAATCCCAGCTGACACATATCTTTGTTATTTTCTTTTGTGATTTTAATTATGGAAGGCCCCAAGGAAGACAAGCCATTGGATTATTTGGCTATTCATATTAAATAAAGTGACATTTGCACTTACATCTAGTGAAGTACCAGAAAACGTTCTGCACTAGACGGCTTTTAAGAAATTGATCGATTAACAACTAACTAAGCATCATAATAGAATTAAAACGAAGATATATCGACTGTAAAGCGGTGCTTATCAGACAACTTAGCTAGCGTGGGAATATCTTAGTATTCATGATGTAAGTTGACATTATCATGTGTCCATTTCCCACGTCCAAATGTTGTGTTACATCACTTCAGTAACGTTCGAAGCAACTTGTACAGCTCGTTGGCTCCTGATATTTTATGGTACTGATGCCCCATTGCGATAGCTTGAATTCATATTGTTGTTATACTGGTAGCGCTTGCTATGACCTCGTTGTCATGTATGTCTCGTATCTATGGCGAGCACAATGAACATGTTTTTAGTTCTTGTTGAGTTAAGGTCTTGTCGGCCATATTGGTTTTACTCTTCATCTTATGTTTGTCGGGATCTCGTCTTGATTGATTCGTCGCGTATAATCAGGAGACACTTAATACTCCATTGTCAAGTTTAGCAGTCAAATATTGCTTCAAAAATTGGGATGTATCTGAGTAATTAGTGGCTTAATTGATTAATCAGCATGATGGATTGTCATCGAATAGCTTATATAGTCTGGAAGCGGCATTTGCCAGACGGTTTGAGACACCTGATGACAAACAACCGCTTGTTGTCTTGGATCCAGGATGACTCAGTTAACAATGAAGATACTAATACCGTTGATCGTGTGCCTAATTTCGACAGTAGCAATTCAAAACACAGGATGTGAGAAAACATATGTTGAAGTTGTAGGCATTGTCAAGGCTTAAAGATATACCCATGATGTATACGTGCCGATTTACTTGTGCCGTATTGCTCTGAAGTCCAGTTAAGTTTCATTTTAAAGCAGTGTTGTTTTCTTCTATTGCGAGGTACGGCTATTGGTCGAACACAACAAATCAAATCAGAAATTAATCTATGGAATATTAGTAATCCTTAATCAGAGCAAAGTACTTGGTGGGGCAGAAACCAATGTTCACCTCCATTTACTTCAAAAAGCAGTCTAACGCGTTGCTCATCTCTTCGAGTTGACGATTTCTGACTCATCTCGTCTGTTCTTTCACATTTTACTTAAGAGGTAACAGGCCAATGCTACTAAATTAAAGATCACCGATCTGGCTGGGAGTTATAAAGCAGAGATAACGAAGCTACAAATTGGTGGGCACGTTTTGAGATTGTTGTGAGTTTTCATTCCTGCAGCAGTGTGTGCATTGTACGATCGCTGAACTTTATGGAAGCAGCCCTTTCATTCGCCTACTGACACGGCGTTTGCTCATACGCTGCCACGTGTCACAATTATGTACAACAGACAAGTCACACGAACCTACATCACGATACATTACATCTAAAACGAAATACTCTATTCATATCCCCGACGGCACAAACAAGCGGGCTTCCACAGCAGGATGTCATGTAGGGATTCCCTATTCCTCTCCTTCGCTCGTAGGACATGACCTACGAAGCGCGTACGGCGTTCGGCAACAATAGACGCGCCAGACGGTGTCCGTGATCGCAACTCAACAGTGGTGATAAACTTGGGCAGTGAAAACCTAGCGCATGTCGGAGCAATGCGTCATACGACTGAGACAGTCGACATGCCACAGAGTTCAACATGATCCAAGATTCACTGCCATTGAGGAAGATTAGTAGATGAGCTGAAGATGAGGTGCTTGTTCCATTTCTATTACCTTGAACCTCAATTTATGCTTTACCAGAATATGCCTGATGCGAGCAAACAATCAATATACTGTATTGGGTTATGTCAAAACATAGACTGGCATCATTTCTCTCCCAACATTCGCGGTGTATGATGAACTGCGAAGCCCTGCATGCAAACAAGGAGAGAGCTAACTTTCAAAGAGAAAAAAGTTTACTTTACGTACACTGCAAAAAAGTATTCCCAGTTTAAGAACAAAATTTCTCATGTCAAGGAATATTTTTCTTAAATCTAGTAAACAAATACTTGTCCACGCCGTAAGCCATAAATTACTAAGCCAAGTATGGATATTACTATTGTTCTTCCACCGATCAATTCTTATTTTAAGAAAATTGATACTTGAAACAAGAAAAATATTCCTATCCAGAAAATATTTTTTCAGCGTAAATCATGTCAAGAAGTTCTGTGATTTGGATATTATGCAAGACGTTGGGGTTACCACGGCAGTGGAACCGAGAATATGTTGATGAAACTTCGTCCTGTAATTGAAGCTACTAAAGAGGCTCTCATTGCACGGGCACGTGTCTTGATTGAGGCGGAATATGAAAAAATACGTCGTTTATGTTGGTGCTGGCCGAAGAGGGCAACATGGCTATCCATGATAACGTAGAGAGGCGCACGCGAGCTTCATTTGCAAAAATTGACCAATTTTCGAGAGACTGCGAGGAGAACCTGTAGCACTGGTTTGCTTTAGTTTTGGACAAAAATAATTATGTCACATTTTATGGGGATGTTGCAATGTCTGTGGAACCAATGGTGAGATCCAGAATCTAACAGGCTTACAAGTATACAAGGTGTGTCTTTGAATGGTCTAACAACCCTCGCAATCATCGACACATGTTGTACCAAGATTGCTATCCGACGGGACGCAAGTCATACCGGATTGCGTTGATCCACATTGGGTTGGATTCCGCTCAGATACAAATCCCATTACGAACAGTGGCATAACCAATGGGGAAGGGCAAGGGGCGAAGGGGTGGTAGCCCCCAATGCATTTGTAGGTCATAAGTTAAGCAACGCGAAATCTGGTGAGAGAATAATTGGAGGGAGGGTAGGTCTTCTCTGTAATATGAATATCAGTCTTATTGGGAGAGAGTGGTTTCAGTTACATTGTAATAGTAGAGTGATGAATGTTACGATTTTAACCAACAACCAACTCGTATATTAGATTGTCTAAAGCTTATTCAAACGTTTCTGATTATACGATAGTTAACTTCTTATCAGAATATCACCAAAAGTAAGCTAAGCAAGTATACAGTAGATATGGAAATGACTATCAAAGTGACATCTATATATAAGTAGATTAATAACAATGCATCCCTACGACTCTCTCAACATTATTACTGTGGATTTGAATTGAGTATTCAGTTCGTACAGCGAATGCTGACTCTGACTCACCCAATCATCGAACGCGAACAAAGAATTTACTGCAGTTAACATTGAATCATATTGTTCTACATGTAGTCAAATACCTTTGCGTGAAGAAAACTCTAACATTTTCTTGAAAGTACACAATAAACCCCCGAAAAAAATTGCTGTGCATCCGTCTGCCCCCCAAATAACAAGCTAGATCTGCCAGTGACTGCGCAGCTCCGCTGACTGTCATGATTAATCCTATTCTTTTAATGGGCAGTTACCTTCATTATGATGTTCCCCTGCAGAGTGAGAAAAGAAACGTGAGAGCCACATGCTTAATAATTCGCGATCAAGTCTGATAAGCCTGCCGGTTTCATCTGCAAGTCATTACATTTTCAAGAATGCCAAACGGCAATGACCAATTTGTCTAGACGGATTGTGAGGTAGAACTGCTGCTATAATGTGCAAGCGCATTCGTCTTGTCAACGCGACTGATTGGTAGGAAGAAAAAAAAATCGAATTACGTATGTAAAGTTAGAAATGCTATAGCATTAACCCCTTGTCTAATATGGCAGACCTAATATGGAAAGTTCGGTAAAATATCCACGAAGAGGATGCCCCGCAAGGAAACCATACCGGACTCATATCATTCCACTTTCCAAGCGGAGTCATTTGACTTCAAAAATATGCAGTAGAGTCATACCAGATCGCCTGGCATAATGTGGATCAACGGTCTAAACAGCACTGGTGGATTGACTACTTTACTTTTGTAGTTCGCTACAACTACAACTACATGAAAAGTAAAGTAGTTAGCTACAACTACTCGCTACATCTTTCGTAAAGTAGCTAACTGCTTCGCTACTGACTACTTTCATTATCTTTCAAAGTTAATCAGAAAAAAAAGAATTTTGGCTTCTCATCATTATTAGTAAAATAATGTATCTGTTAATCATCTTACCACAAAGTCCACAAACCAAAACGCCATGGTTATGAATAAGTCCATCAAATTTCTCAGTTCTGCTTGAGGGTCTGTCAAATCTCGTTCAATATGATAAACAATGGCTGACTCGCTATAATTACGACACTTCGAAATCCCCCTCCCCTATGACGAGTTTCGTGACGGATTGGGAGGAAATGAAAATTCGACTTAAAATGAAACTGAGAGGAGGGACGTGTTGCCCACCTCCACCCCTGGCGCCTCCTCTGGTTGCTGATATCTTTACATAACATTGGATAAGAATAAAAAGAACCTGTAACAATGGCTTGAGCGCAGTGCGAGCTGCTCCTCTTTACGCCCTGAGATGATGAGTGTGGCCAAAACCAATGCTACTCAAAAGTATCCAAACAACAAAACCTGATTAATTGACCTTTTGAAGATGAGATAGGTCTTTCTCATAGCCTACAGTCTAAAATTTTGTCTTCGTGGATTATGCTTTGTGTCTAAGTTATGTCGTGTCATCTACGATATCCAAAGCAGATAATTTTTGGGTATCGGAAAGATCTTGTCTGATTTATCGTGATTCTACGTCAATCATGGGATACCGGACGAAGAATACGTAGTAAAAAAAAAACAGAATATCCGTGACATGGACGAACGAATCATCTTGACACCAGAATAATTTAAAAATGTCATCTAAATGTGAGTGTAAGAACAATTACGACATGACGTCTCTAATTAAAATGGCATTCCAGGATCAAATAACGGACCACTCATTGTAGATGCCCCGGATTGGTACCGAAGGGAAGCAGGTTGGGTAACTCAAATTTTGGCAATAACTAGGGTTCGATAAAAGTCATGTAACTAAAGTTGTAGTCCAGTGTCATGTAACTAAAGTTGGAATTTCTGTCCACACTTGTTTATTATAATATGATGCAATTTTTAGAAGTTGGGTAATTTTTTCTTGGCTACCTGACGGTTGGGTGAGTTGAAAATTTTTGCTTCTGTACGGTACCAATCCGAGGCGTAAATAATGAGCGGTCCATAAGCAAACGGAACATTGTGAAGAAATCAGATACATCCATATTGTGTTGAATAAAAGGTAATCGAAGCTATAGGAGATTCAGTCTACTTTATCCCAAGAATCAGTTTAGCGATCAAGAGAGGCGCATTTGTATAAAGTATTAGATTGCTGCAACGCGATAAAATAATCTTAATCTTACTGCTCTGAATTGAATCAAACACTTCTTAACATCAATATAACGTGTCCCGTTGCGATGGCTTGAATCACTGTTCCTTCAAATATTCCAAATTATCTGAGTTTTAGGTGACTTAGCTGATCACCTCAGTGGATTGATCTTGACTGGCCGTCAAAGGATTGACCTTCAAAAGATTGGCCAATGCCACTTCAAATGAAGCTTGATCATCGACGGTTGGGTTCTCTGAAGTAAAGACCATCTATCTAACGATGAAGACAAGCATACTATTTATAGTATGCTTTGTGGCAGCAACAATTCAACATGCAGAAGGTAATATCAAGCCTTGGTAAATCAAAGGAGCAATCCTACACATTTGTCGATCTACATTAGCGCAAGACATCCCTATAGTTAAGCTTGATACTATTTTCATGCGCCATTTAATGTAGCATAATGCTTTTAATGACTTTAAACGTGGGGTTAAGAGTTAGATACTTATAATTAAAGTGTCATGCTTCACGTTATTTAGTTCAATGTAAAAATATTATCTTGCCATTTTGTAAGGTACAACATCTTTTGGCAAACTTTTTCTCAATTTGTAATTTAACGGACTAGTTGCTATTCCTGACAAGTAACTAGTAAATTTTATCAGTTACCTTCAGAGAATCGTAATTTTGAAGAGTAACTTTTAACTTCCGAAAGAAAGTTGCTTTAGAAAGTAACTAGTTACTTTTCTTTTCCTTTTTTTTCTTTTCTTTTTTTTAAATATTTTTTTCAAATAATTTCATCAACAATCTATAAAGACAAACTTCCCTAAAAGTAAATTAACTTTAACTAATAAAAACTATGCATGTCAATAGCTACTTATAAAATCTACAGTTAAAATACTTAAAACTAAACCTGACTAAGCTATTTGCAAATTAAAAATCTCTTCCAATGAAACAGTTGAGGGAATAGTGCCCAAAACACAAGCAGCGTTACCCCACTAGTTACTTGTAAATTTATTTTATTGCCTCACGTCTTCCTTGCCTTTTGAAATATTACAACGAGAAGGCAAGAACGGAAGAAAGAAGGTAAAAACATTGTTTACAAAGAACTATTGCGAATAATTTGATTGAAAAATTGCAACTTTTAATTATTTTCGTCTAGCAGTTATTGTAAATATTTAAACAAGTTGCACTATTTGATCAGGTAATGCTTTCCACATGCAGATAGATAGATAGAATTTTACTTCAAACAATCACAGCAAATCATACAAGAAAAATATAAAAATGGCCAAAAATTTTACATGTGAATATCTGACGTGACTCCGTAAGCAAAAGCTGCTTGTTTACTTCTTTGTTTATTGTAAACTTAAGCTTCTTGTTAATTTATTTATTTGATTTGATTTATTGAATATAAATATTGTTAGAATAATCTGCATATTCAAACACAATGGTCCATGCAATCTAAACATTATCTTTTTCATCTAATTATAAAACCAGAGCTATACCTTAGAAATGTATCATAGACGAGAAAATATTTTATCTTATCTAAACAATCATCCTTCTAAAATTAAATTAAGCCTTTGGAATAACTATGAGCAATCGTTGCAGATATGATTAATATGTCATGGCTGGCAGTCTAAACACGTATCCATGTTCTAGATTTTTGGAGCACTGAATAAGTTAGTCAGAAATTCGCTACGAACACTTCAAATTGAGTAAATTATAATTGTTTGTTGTTTGTTTGTATATTTCATCATATCAGTCATAAATTGTAAAGTACTACTACACATCAATAATAGATTGATAACTAAATTGACAGATACGACAGGGTCATTCCGTAAGCAAAATTGCTTGCTTGTTTAGAAGACCGGTGATTATATGTAAATAACAGTAAATAAATTTAATTTATATCATTATACAAACTGGCTAATTAAAACAATTGATCTGCAATTGGGTTTCAAATAATGCGCTTAACAGCTTTCACAGTTTCTATTGACTAAGATGAAGTCTCAAAGCACTTTGGGATTCATGCTACTTGAATATGCCACGAGCGCTTCTGTTTTGCTTTGACTTTCGGCACGTAATGAGAAGTTAATTCTCATTTGCAACGTTTCAAAGGAACTTCGTAGAAGGCAAACTTCAATATATTTGCAGTAGTAAGGATAATTTGGTTGATTAGCATGAAGGATTCTTGAAAATAGAGTAGGTTGAGTGGCTTTAACAGGCAATATAATTTCAAATCAAAGAGGGAAGAAAGAAAGGAAAACGAAAGAGAAAACAAAATGAAATAAAATTCTAAAATCAATTATTCTGTACCAACATCCAGCGTGTCTCAGAGCGTACAAGGTTGAGTTCCCTGAACTCTATGAGACAGAATAATTTCTAGATGATATCAGAGAACGGTTTGACTTAAAACGAATTAAACAGTGCTCTTTTCTATGATGGTCGATTTCAAAGATTGTTCTGAGCTGTCAAAGATGATCGATTTCATCTCAAACTATATGACTGCAGTAGTTCATATCCCACAATGCATCTACATTTGACTTATTTAAGATCTGGAAAGATCACAAAGCAAGAATTCATTTTCGCAGAGGACAAGGAAACACAGAAATGTTCTTGGACAGACTTTTTATTGATTCAAAATCGCCAGACCAGCTCTGCGCCGTGCGACACTTGCACGAACTAGCCCGAAAGAGGGTCATCTGACAGTTTTAACCTTATATATATTACAATTATTTTTTTAGAAAATGTACATATTGTTGTACTGTAATAAAATAAATAATAATAATAAGCCACTGAGTGACTCCGAAATTAGACCTAATTGGAATATTCTCGTCCCACGTGTTATTTTCCTTGTGTATCATTGACTATTATTTGAATCTGACTAAAACTGATTTTAATGGATTAAATCTGACTTTTCAGAGATTGTCCAATCGACACAAGATATGTGCTAATTCTAATACTGATAGCGTAGAAGAACAAACTCATCTGAGTAGGCGTGTCTCATTTGCATTAATCATGAGGCTTACATCGAATCAATCACACTTACTGATACTAGATTTGAGCCTTGAGATCCTGTGTGTTTTAAAACAATTGATCACGTGCAGTACATTTTGGGATTCATGCTAGTAGACCTCTGCCCCATATCATGACACCAGAAAAGACTTTGGTTGACATGTAATCAATCGTATTCTTTTCTATGATGATCGATTTCAAAGATTGTTCTTGGTTGTCAAAATTGTTGATTTTCAGCTCAGAAACACGTGATAGTAGTAGCTTAAATCCCCAAATGCATCAGGACTGCACCGTACTTGGCCAATTGCACAGTCACTTGAGCAGCATAATATAATGAAAGCAGTTGAGTTTTTTCGGCAATATTGCAAGGAGTAATGGTTCCAGCTTAAGAAAGCACAGGATGACGGGGAACAGCTCGGCACACGAAGCTTTCCATAGATGACAGGGAAAGAAGCATGGGATATAAGATGGCTGACGTCACTGCCATCTCCTCAGGCGTTGGATACGGCTCAGAACCGGAAGAAATTAGCTGCTGCGGTCAACAGGGGTCAGCCAATGACCTGAGGGAATGCGAAGAAAGGGTCTTAAATCTGAGAAATGAATAAACAATTGCCGTGTTTATTTCGTTAAACGAGTAGTTGATGTACTATAAAAAGCTAAAACATTCAAAGTCTTCGCGTTTTCTGACTACTTCGGGCAATCAAAACACGCCTGGCTTTGTATATTTAATATCATGTATTATGATACAAATCGGTAATAGAATTGCCTAAGATAGTAAGATTACATTACTTCCCTTTTAAGTAGTATTGTTGGTTGATATCCTGTCTAATTTTTCTAGGAAGATAGTTAAATTATTTTTTTCGATGACGATGAAAATAATATGAATGAATTTTGCAATTTTACATTTCAGGAGTAATATCTAAGTGCAATGGAGGTTCAAAGGCCACTGTTTACGATAGATGCAACAGGAAGTGCACATGCTCCCGGGGCCGCTTGATCAATTGTTGTCGAGTGCGCAATGAGTTCACTTCGATGTCAAATACCGAAAGGAAGCGATATTTGGCAGCTTTCAAGTCACTGGCGACTCATCCTAAGCTGAAGGCGAAATTCCAACGGCTAAGAGTGATTCACCGTAGATGGTTCAGCACAATCATCCACAACAAATCTCAGTTCTTGCCGTGGCATCGATGGTATCTCTTGCAGTTGGAAGATCTCCTACAGAAGATTGACTGCAGGGTGACGGTACCTTATTGGGCGTGGAGTCTGTGGTCCCATCAACCCTGGGGCGCCACAAGCATCTGGGGCACTGGTCTTGATGGATTTGGGGGAAATGGACGGAATGGCGGATGTGTAAGGACTGGTATCTTTAGAAGGGGCCAATGGAAGACAGCGCGAGGTGGTTGCCTGAGAAGAGAATTCGAGGGTACACCACCAGATGAGATCCAAGTTGCAAAAACGTTGTCACTGACAGACTTCGATGAGTTTGAATTGGAATTGCGGGTTGAGCTGCACGACAACATTCACTGCTTAATTGGTACGTATCTTAACACAAAGTGTACTAAAACGCAATCCCTCTTCCTCTTAATGTACTAAATACATAAACTACGTCATAAATTTAGTTCATTCCGGTTGTAATTACCTCAATGTTGTATTAGGGTTCGGAGCTTTCTCGTTACTTGTTATTTTACCATTGTGAAGCGCTTTTGATCTGTTGTTGTAAAAAGCGCTATAGAAGAAATAAATCATTATCATTATCATTAAATCACGGTGAGAAGAGGCTGACAAAATAACACCAAAGAAAGACAAATCAACATTTTAAATATCGCCATGCAATACTACTCTGCTGTGTCCGTATAAATACAAACGAAAGCTGATAATGAAAAGCTGATACAAACCAAAGAACATGGTGTCAAAAAGCTAAACAAAACGAAAGCTGATAATGTCTTTCCCGAAAGTGATCCAAGCGTTTGCTCTCGTCCTCACTGGACAATGGTTTTAATCTCCAAAGAACGAAATTCTGTGACAAAATTAGCTTTTAATGAACTCGAACGAAGTTGTATGAACGTTGATGTCATTTATTTTCATATAAACGGATAACTTACAAAAGTAATTCTGGTAATAATATCTAACACAATATAACTAATTTCCAATTAAACATGAAAAACTATAAAATTATTCTAGAAGTATTTACAATACTTACTACTAGACTTATTTATCAAGAAGTAAAATATTATTAAAAAACCTGACCTGACTATTTACAAATGAAAAATCTCGTCCATCAAGCCTCTTGAAGAAACGTTTGAACGAAAGAAGGTTTATAAAGCATTAGAACATTTGTGAAGTCTTTTAGCCGTCAACATGGTGCACTGTGATAAGCTTGCCAGTGCCTGGTCAGTGCTGCTTATTTTTAATAAGATGAAAACAGTGGATGCTTTCCGTACAGAGGACCTCTTAATTACATCACTAAGCTACCTTGCAATCATCGCTGTTTCTGCTATAATTATTTTCTAATCACCTGTTTTTCTCAAAATTATTTTTTTTGGCAGATACAATCTCAACCATCTTCCTGCATTGATTTATTTCCATACTCAAATCACAGTAAAATATAAAAAACACGCACACACACAACCTACTTCCAAGTAAAACACATGCTCAAGTCTCGCAGCATCTTACGCCCTGCTAGTTCCCAAAATGGAAAAAGAGTTGCCTCTCTGAATGGCCACTGACAGAGACTGTCTGAGAAATTGGAGAGATCTCCCATAGAAATCCACGTGGCAGCCGCTAATTGCATTTAATTGGTTGTCCACTCTCCCTGGATACAAAAGTATCCGGATTCAACTGTACTTCATTAATGTAAATATGATTCATCACTGTCTTTCAGGGGGTACGATGTGCACTTCCGATTCAGCAGCAGCTCCAGAGTTCTTCCTTCATCACGGCTACGTTGATAAGTTGTGGAATGATTGGCAGCAAAAGAGCACAGCCAATAAGAATGCTTATTTTCGTTCCATCAAAGGCCGCATGAGAGGAACTGTCTACAGTCGAGCTCAGCTTATTGACATTAAGAAATTACCAGGTGGAGTTAGTATCTGCTATGAAGAGCCCAACGTCAATGACGCAGGTCAGGTGTCTCCGGTCCTGCGAGGTGAGTTGCAATCAGAAGCCATGACGATTCTTTCTCGCGGCATGCGTTAGCGTCACACCGAGATTGAACAAGAAGATGAATATCAATAAATGATTGGACAATCAGCTTGTATTTTTAACGGTTGAAGTACTTTTTCAAAAATTAGAAACAATTTCCACCGAAATTCGCTGTCGAGATATTGCTTGTTCACAACATGTAATATCCCAAACAGCGATGAAACGATTCCAGATGCATCGTTATCACGAATTTTCTGTCACGTTGAAGGATTGCATGAACGATCGGTTGATCAGTTGAGATCTAACTGACTGCACTTTTTTTTCAGGATTTTCTCTGCAACAGCTCCAGAGCATCCCCCATCTTCCTACATCCGGAATAACTGAGAAAACCAAAAAATTGTTCAATATATCTGATGCTGAATTCGCGCGATGCAATGCCATACGCAGGCGTCTCAGAGGAAAGCTGGCTAATGGGGTGTCAAGGAGAAAGCCTCTTTTACTTGGTAAAGACCGCCTCCTTGGATTTCAGCACTTGGCACTGCCGCGTATTAAGGCAGCAGGATTACTGCAAGGTTAATCCAACCTCTCTCCTTATATCATAGCTGATGCAGAAAAGGGAGCATGGATCTCTTATTAGTGTAATGATGTGTGCACTGCAATAAAGTCAATTATAACAACACAATGAATGTAACTGCAGTCTGTAGAAATACTCAGGCGTGGTTAATCACAGAGATTCTCTGGAAAATGTGGTAGCATGAGTGTCAGTTTCATTTGTCGTCATAACTATTGTCCTCTCGTGTGATTTAGATCAGGATATATATAGCCATTGCATTCTATAACCACGTCTAGTTCCGTTGTGTCTTTGTCACAGGATGTCCTTAACAGGGGTGGCGCCATATGGGGGTTCGGGGGAGCTGTAGCCTCCCGTCGAGGAAGCCTAGCCCCCATCGGGGAATCTGCAGCTACTCTGTCGGGGAAAATTAAGCTCGTAGTTGTGGCAATCTCTTCCACAATTCCACTTAAACGAGTCGTCGGGTTGGATAAATCCAAATGACGAGCTAATTGCGACGTACAGTACTATGAGGCTCAGAAATGCGAATTTGGTACTGATTTCAATGTTTACGCATTTTATAGAAATTAACGCTGTTTGGTTAGCCCCCCGTCGGGGAAGCCTAGCCCCTCCTTCTGAAATTTTCTGGCGCCACCTCTGATCCTCAATGAGACTTGACGCTGTCGAAAATAATGAAGAACTGTGTCGCCATAATAGTGCTTCATGACAATATTTGGTGTCAATCAACAGGAATATACCTCCGCAAATTCTGATTGTTTTTCAAATGTCTGAAGCATCCTAAAACTGGGCATAATTCTGAATGTTTCGACTGATAAAAGTCGAAAGATCGGGAAAACAAACTCTGATAATCGTACTCCTTATCAATTATCGTCCCGCTGGTGACAACCAATGACCATTTAATGCTGGCCTTGTTGATTTAATTGTGTTCAGCAAACAATGTGGCTTCACTGTAATCTATGAAAAGCATCCGAAGTCATTGAAGGCAACTTGATTCCTTTTCAAACATAATGGCCACGCTCCAGTGTCGAATAAGGTACAAAACCGATAATGAAAGTTTTCAGGAGATCGATTGCCTGATTTCGTGTCATATTATAACTTTCGTGCCACTTCCGGTTGTTCTGGTGCTCATTTTAATTTCACGTAAAAACTCTGACAACGATGATGTCCTCTTCACGGCAGAAGAACACAATTGATACATCGAAAGAGTAGTTTTGTATTAGTAATCTATAAGGAAGTTGCCACTTACCAACCGGCCGTCTATGCGCTTTCTCAGGAAGGCTTTTTATTAGCTGCCAGCCTGGGACACATGAAGACAGACAGACACTTTTTTGGATGAACGGTGGGGGTAGGTAGTTGAATTTTTTTAGTTCGATCACCCTCATGAGGAAGGGCTTCATATCATCAGGCGCATAATGATCGATATTGGACAGGAATTTCTTCAGATGCTGCAACAGAAACAAGTTCTGCAGCGGAAAATGGAAACAACTGGCGATTGACTAGAAAACATGTCATTACAGCGCCATCCAACTATTGATTTGACTTGCGGGAGTGAAGTTTTAAAGCAGTGAGCAACCAATACAAAATTCTAACGAATCCTGGAAAGACAGAGATCATGTAGACGTATCGGAGATAAATGGCTTCTTATCCTGCAAGCAACCTTTCTCCCATGACAAAGCTCTGCAAAACTTGCAGCTGGAGTTGTTGCTTCCATCAAGGAGCATGTTGACCGCTCAGATGATGTTGGCAAGGTAATCTATATAGATATTTCTTGCAGAGAATGGACGGGAAGCGCATTGGAGAAATTGCACTTAGAGAATAGGATCAAGCCATCAACATTGGGCGAAAGAACTTTATCCTTATCGACAAGGACATCGTACAAATCGTTCCACAAATTATTTATACAAGATTGGCCGTCATCCCTACCTGAAAAAAAGTTAGTGAATGCATAGCCATCTCGTCTTTGGCAAACAAAAAGTGTTCAGAAGATGCTCCGTGGGAGGTTGCCAAGTTGATACAGGCAGTCTGTGCCGTCGTGAAATTTGTCCTGGCCTTTCAACTTCTAGCTTCGATGGTCTTGCGTGATTGGATAGTTCGATGTGTTGTAGGGATGCGATTCGAAACTTAATTACTCGAATCTAATGGAACATCAGCGCCGAACTGGAAAAAAGGCGTGGCTTCAGACGAGACGTTTGCATGTCATAACGGGCACACACATTAATTTTGCTCTCAAGAGGACATCGAATAAGGGTTTTAGTTGTAGTTAGCTAGTTCAGCGTCGAATCTTAACTTTAGATAGTTTTCGATACAATTTTATACCCGGAGACTTTTTAAGGAATTGCGATCCCTCTTTCCTATCTTTACGTCGTTTCTACACTCCACCCGGATCACGATCTGACTCCGTTGAATCTGTCTCCTCAGGTAGATCAAGATCCGGTTCAGCTATAGCGATCCTTCGAAATAATCGTCGTGTAACAGTTTTGAGATCGCCGCTAGCCAGATCATTTTGGCCTATTTCAGTGATATTGCATGGCATATACAGTAGGCTGCAATGATGCCTTCTGCATAACAGGTTTCCTAGCGTGATGTTAACACGTTACACGAGATAGAGTATGGATCGGTTGCTTAAGACTGATTCGCTAAAGCAAATCGACTTGGTTTCTTCAGGCAACAAATTAAAATTCCACGTATTGTATTTTGGATGAAGACATCACGGAATGGAAAGATTCCGCAACTCAACAAGCAATAACTAGCGGCAAGACTACGATGCTCTTTTTCAAACATTTTGAAGGCATAGGCAGTGAATTCTGTACGGCAGTGAATCCTGGACATTGTCGGAGTCTTTGTCATCTCGACTAGACCAAGCCTACGACAATCTGCTACGACATGCCCTTGGACATCACTGGCCAAACATCATCACCACTGTTGAGCTACGAAAAATCACACCATCAGCCCGGTCTGTCATCCAGCAGCGTCAGATGCGCTTTATAGGCCATGTCATGCGCTCTGGACCATACCTCCATGACTGCCTTTGGTGACCCAACCCCTCCATGACTGCCTTTGGTGGCAACCGTCGTCTATGTTTCGTCGTGGTCATGGTCAATCGTTTTCGTATCGTGATTTGTTAAACCTAGATTTCTCGCTGTACACTAAGCCTGATTAATGTAACCGTAAATTGAGGAATTTCGTGTGCAATGGTGTCACGAAGAAAAAGAGGAACGGGTTGTTCTCGTAACAACACCGTTTCATCATCATCAAGGCATAGGCGGGGGTGGCACCAGAACATTTTAGACGTGGGGGTAGGCTTCGACGGGGGCTAGCTGAAAAGCGTAAATTTCTATCAAATGCGTAAACATTGGAATCAGTAGCAAATTCGCATTTCTGAGCCTCATATGTCGCACTTAGCTCGTCATCTGGATTCATCAAGCACAATGGCTGGTTAAGCGGGATTGTGGCCGAGATTGCCATAACTACGTGCATAATTATCGCCGAAAGAGCAACTGCAGATTCCCCGACGGGGGGCTACAACCCCCCTGGGCACAGGCCTTGCAATCGACAATCAGAGCATATCACAATGACCTAGAAAGTCCTTGTGTTAATGGGGAATTGTGCACAATTTTTGATATGTCGGTAGCAAGGAATGTCACTGTCACTTCCTATCCTGGTTGAACCTCTATTATGGTCTCGTACAAATATTTCAGCGACAAACTCATACGTTTTGTTTTCTATATCTTCTTCCCTATGTAAACTCGAATCATTTCTCACAAGGCTGGGCTCAAGGTGGCATACTGACAGTAATCTGCTAAGTTACTTGTCGATCGTTTGCGATTGGTGTTTGTTCATTCATATCCGCTGTCCAAACAGAACGCATCTTGCTCTATCCTGCTAGTCAAGGGATCTCTTTACATGCAAGTTGCATGAACTATTGGCTTGTCTAAGATCTGCCAGTTGAGTTGGAGCAGCTGCAAAGTGACACTTGCAACATCATCTCAATCAGATCTCATCATAGCAGGCAAGGTTGTGCTTTTTAGCAAGCACTCTGAGTTCGAACTGAGGATTCCTTAGATGTAAAGTAATTGCTGAAATGGCAGGCAAAGATTTGCTTTGGAAGTAATAAAACATGTTCTCTTTGTTAGTGATTCTTCCTATGGCTGTTGACGAGCAAAAGTCGACAGTTCATTAGTCACAAGGCTGTCACATCACTCCAAGTCAGAATAACCAATTAAGCCACTCTAAAACAACAATCACACGCGAAGGTAATAACATATCTGTAATTGGATTCTAATAATATATCTGTAATCATAAATCTTCATAAATTAGATTAAATAAACTCTGTCGGATCATCTAGATTAAAACTATCTATCATACCATATCACACCAGGAGCAGGGCCTCCACGTGAGAGTCTAACTGAAGGGTAAACAAAAGATCACCATGTCGATCACACTCTTGTCACTGGCCGTTGAACTCCTCCGTGTTTTGAGTTGCCCTTTCGTGTGAACGCTCTTAGGCGCTCACGAGCTAGCTCAAATTCTTCGAGGCGTTGAGTAAGAGCAATCTTTTGGTGAATTGCTTGCTTCAACAGCTGGTTCAAAGTTCGTTTCTCGTCTTCAGCAGAGGACAATCTGCGTTGCAGTTCATCCAACTGCATCACATACTCTTCACAACGACTTGCAAACATACTTCGCAATGCTGAGAAGGTCTGAGATTCTGACTTGAGAGCTTTGAGCTGACGCTTCAGCTGAGCAACAGCTTCTCCTTGGACAGCTTTGTCATTTTCATAACGGCTCTTAAGATTTGACAGAGCTACTTCATACGTTGACTTGTTAGCCTTAAGCACTGTTCTCAATGTACTTATTTGTTCCCTCTTTGTTGACAACAATCCTTGTAACTTCAAAACGTGTTCCCGCTGCTGTTTTTCATCAGGACAGATATGAACATCCCGTTGGTTCATTTCCCCACCAGAGCGCTCCCCACTGGACAGAGTGCACAATGCATCAATTGCGGAGCGAAGCGTTAATACCTGCCCTTTAATTGTAGCTAGAAGTTTTCGACAGTCTCCAGGAGCAGCATTAGGCTGAGCAACGTGCTTCGATCCATCAGCTAATGCGCTACCTTGTTGTACAGTGCACAAGTGGATGCTATGCAGTTCGCCACTGAGCGACAACAATTCAGTATTTGTGTGGTCTATAGTGCTTTGCAAATCTTTGGCCAAATGCCTCAAATCAGCAACCTCTTTTTTCAAGCCACTGACGGATGACTCCGACTCCCGACAGCGGGATTTCAAGGCAGAAGCATCCTTGTTCAATGTTGTAACTTTTTCGTGCAGGACATTTTCACTTGCTCGCTTGGCGTCTTTCAATTCATTGCATTGCTCCACAAGTGAGCTTCGGTCACTCTGAAGTTGGGCAATCATCGACAGTGACTGCTGCTCATTTTCCTTATACTGTCCAATGACAACCCTGAGATCTTCCATTTCTTTTAACTGGTTATTAAGAGCAAACATATCTACATTGCTCTTAAAGTCATGACCTGCTTTTAGCGACTGCCAAAGCTGCTTCACATCACCAAGAGAGCGTGCAGTACTCAACGTTTGCACCAATTGATTTAGGCAATGATTACTATTTGACAATTCTTCATTCAAACTTGAGTTTTCATTGTGCAATGCGAGTATCTGATCTTCAAGCTCCTTAACACCACTCAGCTGCAGTTCTTTCATTAAATCCTCAACAAGACCTGGCACTGGTGCAACATCACATGAGCTGATGTACTCCTGGGTGATTTCTTTGATAATTGGATGTTGATCATCCTTACAGTAGCCACTGTCGGTATCCTCCACATACCTGATGTCTTTGCATTCAGTGTCCCAGGACAACATCTCCTTATGATGTTTGAGGTCTTGCATATCTTTCTGAAGTTGTTTGTTGTGGTCACGCTGCTCTCTGAGCGCATCGATGGTCTCATGCAACTGTTTCTCATAATGTTCTTTTCCATCAGAGAGAATTTGTACTTGCAGCTGAAGGTTGTCAGCCTCATCCACAAGGCTTTTATTTTCGACTTTCAGTGCTTCAAATTCAACAAGCGTGGATTTCAGGCTTGACACTTGCTTCTGTAGTGATATGTTCTCCTCTTCCAGGTCATTAAACTCTTGGACTAGAGAGGCCTCTTTCTGCTTCAGCTCTTTCAACTCAGTCTCATGTTTGTTGTTCGAGACAGTCAATTCATCAATCTTATTCTGTTGCTGTTGATCTTGGACCTTGACCCTGTCAATTTGAGTTGAATGCTGGCGCTCAAGTCGTCTAGTCTTTGCCAGTTCATCTTTCAAAGTATCAATCTTCTGCAGCAAGCCAGATTCTCTTGAATGACTCTCCTCGACAAGGATAACTTGCTTCTTATCATCAACCTTGGCCAATTTATCTCGTTCATCTCGGATCTTTGACAGTTGCTAGGAATGGCAAAAACAACAAAGTCATCGATAGCAGACAATAAACATAGAAGCTCTCGGAGCATGACTCACGGATAATGCATCCATATAATAATTACAACGTAAATAACATAAGACATGAAATACAGTCGAACCTGCCTTAATTAACGACAACTTCGTTAAGCGGACACCTCTTCTGGCTAACACGGACAGTGGACTCTTTCCCTTAAAGCTGTTGTATCTTTGTGGTTTAAATTTCAAAATCCTTTATATAAATACATGTGTTGTTTTTAGCCTATTTGCTGACCAAATCAGAGCAATTGTTCAGTTCGGTTCACCCGTGTTATATCCGCGAGCAAACACTTTTGTTTACACTTCACAAAAATCGTAACGGTGAGACGCCAACAACGTCACCGCTATTGTCGATCTTGAATGTAGTCAATTAACGCCCTCAAAAGAAATTTCACGCAAGGATGTTTATTGATTCACTGCATTTCCCTACACTCTCCTGGAATGTTATTGCTCAACTTTAATCGAGTCATTGTCTTCCTATTATCTTTCTCGCAAAGCAGCCTAGTCCGCGCAAGATAGATGATGTGAGCTTGTGAAGAAAAAAACACACTCCGTTTCCCCCCTCTCATAGCATAGACGTCACGTTACCATAGTAACCGTGAGTCAAAAAATCAACATTGAAGTCAGACCATGCCGTACATACAGACATTTGTCTTTTATTCACCCCTATGATGGATGGAGTCTCATTTGGTTTATCGTAAAGGTGCAAAAGAGAACAACACAGAATGATGCTTGTGCAATTGGATGGATTGTCTACTGCAAACGTTAAAATGAGCCCCGTTGTTACACCACAATGAAATTACCAAAGCATTGTATGGTCTAACTTGAGTTTTACAACAACCTGCAGCCAACCTTCTTTAACCTTTTCTACACTAGAATACCAAATCTGCCTTTCTCCAAACCGCGTTTTCTATTGGAGTGGCCTTCTGTGACGTCACATTATTCACATAGTAATGATTTTGAGCTCAATTGAATCACAATAGTTCAGCTTCAAAAGCTGTTTTGTGAGGCATCTATTTATGTCAATGATTTAAGACTCGTTTGATCCGGCAGATAATTGAGCAAGGTAAACGTTTTGTGAACATTGTAAGGTCAATAAACCAGAACTAATGCCTCAAGAACTAATCCTGAAAACCAGAGACCTGTGGCAATCTCATCAAGCAGTTACGTCACAACTCAGACCGCCAATCAGCACCCTTCGTCAGTCGCTATAAATGTCTTGTATTTCGTAATGGCATTAGAAGGTTGAGCAACTGCCTGCGTAAATTTAAAAGACCACTGTTTAATTGGTCTGTTGGATAGTTATTTAAGACCACCTTACTTATACTTTTTATATCCGTTATAAAACAAAACAAATCATAGGCTTACATATGATTCGCTAAGGCGGTCCATAGTATGTATGAATATCTCAAGGGAAGTTATAACACAAAATTGCATCAGTCGACTCATTCATCTTGTGCCATTATGATTCATACTTGGCAAAACCTATAGGCCACAAACACTTTTATCAACCTCAACAATGTTGCACACGTTCCTTCATGTCTCCTTATCCTTTCATTGGGAAATTGTATGGGCATAATGCACAAAACTAGATACAGTGAACCTGTCTATAATGGTCACTTTGGAACTGGAGGAAAATGACCTTATAGACAGGGCGAGGAGTCGTTTCTGTTCAGGTTGACTTCTAGAGAACATGTCATTGTTTGGGGTTATGAAGATTGGCCTTTATACACAGGTGGCCGCCCTATAGAGCTGACCGCAAATATGATTTGACTGTACAGTATAACTCGGTTAATATCACCTTGGATATTATCACGTCTCGGTTATTGTCACGGAAAGTGAAATTCCACTTGCCAGTCCCTAAGCTTTTCTGTTATTCTACTCGGTTAATATCACCTCGGATTTTGTCACATCTCGGTTATTATCACGGATTTCCAAGGATTTTTATGTTTACACTCACTTATTGTCACGCTTTCCGTGATATGTTGCCTTGCTTGAATGTATAGGTGCCATAATTGTTGTGAAAGGAAAACTTGATGAAGTGTTTCTCACTGTGTTTGCCTCATTGAGCAAGACAAATCAAAGAAAATGAGTCTTGTGTTGCTAAAATCTCTACATAATAGCTCTGTTTGATGTTGATACAGAGTTTGCTGCTCTATGGCCTGCTTTTTTCTACTGTTTGAGCTGTTCCTGCAAAATTAGAGGTCTGAGTATGAGACTCGGTTATTGTCACGACTCGGATAATATCACGTGTTACGATTTTCCCGAGGGTGTGATATTAACCAAGTTAAACTGTATTGTTCAATCTTAGACTGTGAACTTTAACCTCTTGGGCCAGGCAGGAAGTGGTTATGATGCACTTCTATTGTTCTTGCACAAACAATGTCTTGTTGCTATAGACGCGCCATTTGGTGACTTTGCATAGCAGAGACCAGGGGTTCATTCTTTTGCTGTATGATCTCTGCCTGTGAAAAACTAGTCCAAAATGTTGGCGGCAGACCACACCTTCACAAAGGAGACACTGTTTCATAATTGTTGCTTTTTATTGAACTGTATGGCAAACAATAGGCCAGTTTACCAGGGAAAACAATTAAATTGTCTGTACAAAGTAGAAGGCTTGAAGAAATAATAGTATCATTGAAAAGTGAAAGACAATGTCACTAGCAAAAGCGATGACATGGTTTTCTGGTTGAATAATTAAAGAAATATTGCATAGCTGTCATCGATGCAAAACTGGATGATACCTTTCAGTGCTCAAGTAATTGAAACAATAAAGAAGACATGCTTGTAGTCAGGGCTGTTTTAGCCAGTAGGCACTCAAGGCACTTGCTTTAGACCCTCCGTCTGGATAGGCCCTTTTCAATACAGTGTAACCCGCTTAAGCGAAATAGTAATTTGCCAACGATATCCTTTGCTCTTGTTAGGAATTGTGCTTATCAGGAATCGGTTAAGAGAGTTTGTACTGTACGCATTAATTCGGTACATAGCAAATTGTTTGCAGATAAACGGATTTTTCGCTTATCCGCTTTGGGCTTAAACGGGTTATACTGTATCAGTTCAAAAATTCAAATTTACAATATGTTGAGATCTAGTGCAGTGTGCAATCAATTGAAGAGTGCTTCTGAGTTAATCTTTCTAATTTACTATTTGTGAGCAAAAGCAACATCTTTGAGAAGCCAAAAGGTGAACATTATAGCAATAACAAGTCTCGAGCTATATAATCGTTAAAATTAGGCCC
This sequence comes from Calvadosia cruxmelitensis, assembly GCA_900245855.1. Classification (NCBI taxonomy): domain Eukaryota; kingdom Metazoa; phylum Cnidaria; class Staurozoa; order Stauromedusae; family Kishinouyeidae; genus Calvadosia; species Calvadosia cruxmelitensis. Next base: position 28,724 of record OFHS01000720.1, read on the forward strand.
CCTTTGGGTAAAGTGCTTTAGGCCCTCTCAACACTTGAAACGGCACTGCTTGTAGTCACGACAACACTATAAGAAGCAAGTTGTGGTGAAGGAATGAACAGATTTGATTTTGCGGCATCTTCTAAACATTTGAAACACAACAACCAACAAGATTCCATCTAGTTGTATATGCTTCTCTTTTAGCTATAAACCTAGCTAACACTGTGCAAAATAATTGAGTATCCAACAAGGCAAAAACAAACATTGATTGTTTTTGTCACAAGAGTGGCTTTCCAGGCACAAGCCAAACCGTGGATTTGGTACAGTGGAACTTGCTTAATATCCCGCCCTTCGTGCAGATCAAAAGTGGGATATATAGCGAGATGGGATATTAACCGTACTAAGTATAAACAAGCATTTCCTTTGTTTTAACGTAGCGTCATAGCACTAAGAAGAACATCTCAGTTAACAACAATTGATGGAGATTAGCATTATTTTCAACAGTAATACGTCAACTAAAAAGTGACTCTGGCGGAGCAAAAAGTGACATGTTGTCTGAGTCCCTCAATGAAAAGTGTTCCGAAAAGTTTACATACATTGTAAAGCATCCTTAAAACGGGACAATAAGCGAGTTTCGCAGGAAATATCGAAGAAAGTAGCGGGATATTAAGCGAGATGGGATATTATCCGAGGGGATATAAAGCAAGGTAAGAATATGAGAGTTTGTACGGCAACTAGCAAGTGAAAATTGGCTTTGTGGGATAATAAGCGAGATGGGATATTAAGCGATGGGATATTAAGCGAGTTCGACTGTAGCAAGAGTAATTTTCCATATTCAGCAGGTTGAATGCTGACTGGAGCTTACAAAGTTAATTCCGAGTGAAACACTTTCCTGGGACAACTTCTGTAAAAGGTGGCAAAGGGATCAATTTACATAATCATGATTATTAGAATTCCATCAAAAGAAGTACAGTGAAATCTGCTCATAACGGTCACCTCTGGGACCTGAGAAATATGGCCTTTATAGACAGGTGGCCTTTTTGTCCAGGTTGATTTCTATAGAAAGTATCATTTTGGGGTTATGAAGAGTGGCCTTTATACGCAGGTGGCTGCTAATACAGGTGTGACTGTAAAGGATATCACAGAGGATCAGTAATGTCATTGCACCTCAGTGACCTCACAAATGCCAGAATATAAGAGCAAAACTGTACGCACATACAGCCTCAAGGCCCGTATGGAAAACTCTTAAATTGTACGCCGGATTTTACGCGAAACTTGTATACACTTGTACGCCAAAAATGTTTGGATTGCTTGTAGTCCCAGCCAAGGCCTCAATTCAGTAAGGAAAAGTACGCTGACTACTGAAATTCACAAACTTTTGGAGGACGTACGCCAAATTTGTTTTGTCTTGTATACAAGTTTTTCCATCGGGGCCTCAAGGATGCGACTAGATACCTAAAACGTTATTCGAATATTCAAGAAGAGGGTATTTGATTTGATTCAATTTAATTCGAATAGTTTATAATTATAAATGTGAAATTGAAGACATAAAAAAGACAATGGAAATTGCATTTCTGTCTGTTGCAAATGGTGTTAGAAGGAGGCTGAAATAGCAGAATGATAAACAAGAGATTTTCAATCTGCTTTTCTATTTGCGTAGCATATTATCTCATACCCCTGTAATAACATTGGTGGGTCTGAAGCAGGTGGGGCCTCCGATCAGGGGCAATTGTCCCACCTGCCCCTCTCTCGCCAAATCACAAGCACTGTTTTTGTAGACCTGCCTATCCGTAACTGTCATAAATGTTTCTAGTTTTACCCAGAGTTGAAATTGTAATTAAAATCAACGGTAGCTGATTGCATAAGCAACAGTAAAAGCCCTATTGTTCCTGCAAACATGTAGGCTATGACGTGTCCAACAAATCAAGTTGAGCAGTCGCTCGAAAGTGTCGTCAACAAGCAAGCCACCACGCGGTTTGAGGCTGCTAACCGTTACAACTGAGGAACTGAAACTGCACTCACCTCTTTCGCGTGTTCCAATTCCTGTCTGGCATTGTCGTAATTTTTCTCTAGTTCGTCGTAGTCTTCTTGGAGAGTTTGCTTCTCTTCCAAAACAGCAAGTCCATACTCGGCCGCCTTCACTTTCTCTTGACACGCTTGATTTACCTCAGCGTTCAATCTCTCGATTTCCCGCCTCAGCCCGGCAATGGACTCCATTGAGATTTCCCTTTAGGTTATTGTTTGTATTAAATCAACCTTGAAAATAAACCAAGGCGTTGATTGTCCTTTAGGATCCATATCCTATCGAATCTTTCTTCGATGCGCTTCCTTTCTTTCACACGTCATAAAAACAACCGAAAGCCCAACAAGGCCGCTGAGGACAGAGAGGAAACTGGGCACAACCTGCTACTGTTACACGCGGTTGGTTTTGTGTTGCGGCGATGATGAATGTTACAGGTAAAATTCTATGGATTTCAATCAAGAAAGGGAATGCAATAATTTATAGACCGCTCAAACTGTGCACAGTATAATCTAAAGCGCTGATATGCTCCTTAGCCAAAACGTCACATTATTTTAAAAATAAACAGATTCACATAATTACAGTATAAATATACTCGTGAATACAAATAATACAGTCAAACCTGTATTAGCGACCACCTCTATGGAGCAGCCACCTGTATATCAAGGCCACTTTTCATATCCCCACAATGGTACTTTCTATAGAAATCAACCTGGACAGAAAAGCCACATGTCTATAAAGGTCATTTTTCTCAGGTCCCAGAGGTGACCGCTATAGACAGGTTGGAGAAATTAAAAGTTTCTGAGAAACTTATTTTAAACAATATTCCCCCCAACTATATTAAGCTGAAATGTTCCGCAGGTGTTTTTTTATTACTAGAGGAATAATTTTAAATTGAATTAAATTTAAGCGATATTTTATGTACAGTAAGCAATATATTCCAACAGAACACTCTAAAGAACACTCTGAATCGAACATAATATCAGTCTTGGGACAAGCTCTGCCCAACAAGAAGCAGAGTTGTGAAACCCGATCAACCTGCCTGGCTGACTCCTCGCCTGGTTAAATCCATCGTCAACCGTAACCGCCTCTATGATAGATACATCAGAGACAAGAGCAGTAACCACCGCGAAAAATACATCAATGCCAAAAAGAAGCTTCGCGCGTCAGGAGGCACGAGATTCGATCGGTAGTACATCAGATCGTTAATGATAGCAAGCCAATTGAATTCTGGCGTAAACTGAGGCCATGGCTGCCCTCCAAGAAAACAAGCGCATGTGAGATCTAACAGGAGGTAGACGATGTAATCGAGTCAGACCCCAAATCTGTGGCAAACATCCTAAACGCATCATTCACGCCTAACGTCTCTGCAGACACAGACGAAAGCTTATCGCACTCCCTTTCATCAGTTAGAAAAATACACGATACAATCAAGGGTAGGGATCTTGACTTTTCCTTCACGCATACTACTCCTGCTGAAGTGTCTTCTATCCTGAAAAGGCTTAATACCAAGAAGTCTCCTGGTGATGATGGGTTGCCCAACTGGGTACTGAAGATTGGACACTCTGCTTTGGAATTACCATTATCAACTATCTTCAACAAAAGCATCGACAAGAACGTGTTCCCTTCCCTTTGGAAAAATGGCACCGTCAAACCGATTTTTAAAAGGAACGATCCCTGCCTCAAAGAGAATTACAGTCCAATTACTCTGTTCGTGGCAGTGTCCAAAGTGCACGAGCGCGTCCTAAACATCCAGATGACGGCTTATATGACAAACAACAATCTGTGGTCAGACACTTTGTCAGGATACTTGCGAGGCCACTCATGTGTGACCGCCCTTCTGAAGATTACGGAAGATTGGCGCAAAGCATTGGACAAAAACGAAACAGTATCAGCCGTTGCAATTGATCTCAGTAAGGCGTTTGACACGGTACATCACGATCTGCTAATCGCCAAGCTGAACGCTTCTGGGTTCTCTCTCAATGCTGTCACCCTTCTTTCAAGCTACCTGAGGGACAGACGGCAATGAGTTAAATGAAAGGAAGCTCCCCATTACATCCAGGAGCACTTGACCAATGTCACAGGGCGAACGAGAGCCGCATCAAGAGAAGACTTCGCAAGTTTCAAAACTGCCTACAGGAAAGTCTCATTCTGCGTTAAAGCTGCTCGTCTCTACAACCATCTGCTAGCCTCTCATCACGAGATTTTAATCACTGCCATGAATTCAAATTTTAACAAATCCATCCGACAAACTGATCTGTGTTTCCTTTTAGACTCCTTCCTTTAACATATCATGTACATAATTTTACCTGTATCTATTTAATTCTGTATATAGTTAATTGCTTGCCATTCTGTGAAACGTGCCCAAGAGGTAACTGTACAATGCTCATGTATATTACAGTTGAATGTGAGCATAAATAAATACAATGATGATGATGATGATATCTGTCAGTACGTATTAGCTGAACACAACAGGTGAACATGTCAGTGAGAGAAATACCATATAATAATTATTTTGAAGGTTTGAGGTAATTATAAATCAGCATAGCCGGTCATGGTGCAGTGGAACCTGTCTATAATGGTCACCTTTGGGACCTGAGGAAGATGACCTTTATAGACAGGTGGCCTTTCTGTCCAGCCTGATTTCTATAGAAATGGTCATTTTGGGGTTACGAGGAGTGGCCTTTATACGCAGATCCAGATAGCTGCTCTATAGAGGTGGCCGCTAATACAGGTTTGATTGTAGCGCTAGCAGATCTGTCGGATGGTAGAAGATGCTTGTATTGGTCAGTCAATGAAGGGCGAGAAATACCAATAAATGATCGTCTTGACATATTCTAAATTTGAAGAAATATAATGTTTAAAGTATGCATCTAATGCTTTGCAATGTTCTCCTTATTAAATTGTCCTCATACTATGTGGAACATATATGTGCATCAAATAATGGAACATAGGTGCAATAAATAGAATACATCTAGGAAATTGATTTAATTGAAAAAATACATTAGGGCCAGTGTGGTTCAGTCTTGTTTCCTTACACTAAATAATATTTTCTAGACAAGAATAGTTTTCTTGTTTCAACTATCAATTTTCTTAAAATAAGACTTGGTCGGTGGAAGAACAATAGTCGGTAGAATATTTTGTTTACATCAAGTATTTGTTTACTAATATAATAATAAGATCATATATTTAAAACTCAATGTAATTACAAGGTATCATGTGCGTGAATTATTTACATGTCTAATGTCTATTGTAATTTACATAATAATTAAAACGGTGCCTACACCTAAAACTATGATTGAAAACAATTAACAAGCAATTAAAATATAACGAGTTTCATTCGACTAGGCAATTGAGCCGACAAATGAAACAATTTCGGCTTCATCAATGTTAACGGGGCGATGGCAGTTTGAGTTTCCTCGGAAGCATCTGGAAGTATTTGTTTACTAGATTTAAGTATAATATTTCTTGAAATGAGAATTTTTGTTCTTAAAATGTAAACATTATTTTCTGCAGTGTAATGCCTGCTGAATTTCATTACACGTAATTGGATATTGACTGAACTGAGGTAATTAGAATATTCAAAATGCATTTAGCGATTCACAACTTTAGCGACTGAAGGGCAACCTGGCACAACCACGCCTATACGCGTATTGCACCTCTGAATCCAGACAATATGACAATCAGCAGTACAGTGTAACCCCGTTAATATCACCTCGGTTAATGTCACAACCCGCTTAATATCACTTCACTCTGAGAATCAAGCTCTATCAAAATCAACTATTTTAACCCGCTTAATGTCACAACTCGCTTATTATCACAATTTTGACTGGAAAATCATAGTGATATTAACGAGGTTTCACTGTAGTTATCTCCGAGGGCCACATCTGACTGGAGCATCCTATACTGAGAGCAGTTGTCATAGCAACAACAGTGAACGCTTTCCGACTGAGATTGTCTCAGCTCTGAACTGAAATCATTCTCAAAACTTCCTTTAGTTTTCTTTACATACAAAGCAAAGAATGTACGTAGTGTTCTGAATTCTGGCTACGCCCAGCGATCGAAGATCACGAGAAAACACGTGACTATCGTAAGACACGAGTCGAACCACGTGCATCACATGATTGGCCTTACGCCTAGTTGAAAATGAATATGACGTATGAAAAGTGATTGTAAAGTATCATCATCATCAATCTCTTAACCCTGGGGTTGTTGAGACACCACTGATGATTTTTGGACTATCCCTCTCCATTGTTCTCTGTCTCTTGTAACTCGCTGTTAGTCAGCAAAGGTCAAGCCCGTCCATTCCCTGATGTTATCTTCCTACCTTTTTCTTTGCAAAATATAGAAAGTATAGACAGTATGTATAGACAGTATCTGTCACTTTGTTTTCTTTCCACCTTTTTGATTGTAAAGTATATTTAGCAGTAAACATTCAATTGTACTTCTCGTTAGTGAATTGTGTTGAGAAACATCAATCTCAGTCTTATCACGGTTGTCGATTTCTTTGTCGGGAACACGTAGAATACTGAATTATCGGATGCTCATATAACTCGTTAATGGGAACCTGTCCTGATCTTCACAACTTCTCATATCAATGTGTTTTATGTTGTTATTCTTGTACGAGTCTGCTGTGGTTGTTTCGAGCTTGTGTTTGATAAATTTGTTGGTCGAACAAGTTGCCCTATTTCTAACCTCGTGAATTTTATTATGATTTTGAAGTGAATCAAAATGTCGCATCAGACTCCATCGATGACTGTCTAAAACGGATACAGTATTACTCGTTCCTTACAATTAACTGTAATAAAAGTTAATTTACTACCTCAGGCTACCGTGTTAACATTTGTTTGTCCTTTAAGTTGCTTTGGTATATTCTTCTGGTGATGTCGTAAGTTTTAATTTCAACTAGCAGGCCGGTAACAACATTCTTTAAGGTATCATCTCGAAGACGCAATTGTAAATTTATTATCTTGCAATAAATCTTAGCGGAATAAAAAATTTATGCTCCAAGAAATGGAGTGCATAGGTTCCTCAAATTCCTTTTAAAAGTGCTGAAGAACGTGCTGCTTGTTTGATTGTTTATTGCTGAGTGTTTGCTAGTTGCTAACGAATATAAAATGCCACAATAACGAGCCAGGATGACAGAGCTTTATGATGATTCTATATTTGTATGTAATCACATGCTGGTAGCCCTGCTGGTAGCCATTGAGTAACTAGAATTCGGCGCTCGCTCAACCCATCAGCAGCCTCACTCCCGTGCCAACTTAGCCTCGCATAATACAGAGTTACTATATCATTTCTGTTACCATGAATACTTTTTCATTGATTACCAGCTACACCGCATTGCACAACCCTTTTTAATTATAATTAGCTGCAAATAAAGGCAGATTATATGTCGCCACAGTGCTGAATCAGCTATTCTGATTATGAAACGTGGTTCACAGCAAAGTATCTGTCGTTCAATACAGGTCTCCATGCAGTAAAGCTCATCGATGGCATGCACAATACGGCAGTAAATCTTTAAAATAAACTAAGTTGGACAATGTAAAAACTAAACAGAACTTGCATTAACACTAGCAAAACAATTTTAAGTAACAATGAATTTCTAAAGTGTTCATTAGCAATTCATGATCGATACAAAATTGATTTGCTTATAAGCGAATTGATTTGCTTGTGGGCGAAGGCAAGGGGGCAGCAATATGGTGCACGGATGCCGGTTGCGGAGCAGGATAACCG